>JAHQIW010006648.1:0-151808 GCA_019055375.1 Parelaphostrongylus tenuis
TGCATACTGAATATGATGTCGTACATAGAGTGTGTGTGATGTCATACAGAGAGTGTGTGTGGTATAATTGATACACTGGGTCTGATGACACAGATACGGTGGAGGTAGTGTCAGATATAGTGGGTGAGATGGCAGATATAACGTTTGTGTTGTCTTGTGTGTGTGGTCATGTATAGTGTGTGCGATGTCATGAATGCACTGGATGTAATGTGATGACTACAATGGTGTGAGTTTATAAAGAATGGATGTGACCATATCTATAGTGCATAATATGTCATACATAAAGTGGGTGTGATGTCATACAAACAGTTGGTCAGAGGTCATCAATAGGGTGGATTCAATGACATAGTGGGAGTGATGTCATGAGTGCAGTGCATGTGATGTCATAAATAATCAGTGATGTCATAAAATGTGAATGTGATGCCCTATAGAGTGTATATGATGGTATACATATAGTGGGTGTGAGGTCATACATACAAAGGGTGTGATATCATCGAAAGAGTGGGTGTGATGACACAGAAACAGTGGCTGTGAGGTTGAAAATATAGTGAATGTGATGTCGTATACAACGGATATGATGTCGTCTTACATAGCGCATGAGATCTCATAAATACATTTGGTGTGATATCCTCAATACAGTGAATGTCATGACCCAGATAGAGTGGATACGATGTCAAACAGAGTGGGTGTGATCTCCTAGAAACGGTGGTTTGATGTCATAAACTGAGCATGTGATGTCTTGCATGGTGCAAAAGTTGTTATACATATGTCGAGTGTGATGTCATGCAAAGAGTGGGCGTGATATCAGTGGAGAAGTTGTGATGGCAAAGAAACAGTGGGGGCAATGCCTGGTACAGTGGGTGTGATGTCATGCCTGAAGTGGATGTGGCAACCTAAATTCTGTGGTTTCTTGTGATAGAGTGGATACGATGTCATCTGAAGTGCAAATTATGTCATATATATGCCGAGTGTGGTATCAACAACACACAGGGTTTGTGATGTCATACATTGTGGATATGATGTCATAAATAGAGTGGATAGGAAGTCACACGTATACTGGCTGTGATATGATACATAGAGTGGCTGTGATATCATTGGTAGAGTGGGTGTGAAAACACAGATACAGTGGATTTAAGGTCACATATAGTGGACGTGATGTCTAGTATAGTGGACTTGATGTCATATATAAAGTGGTGTGAGGTCATAAAGAGTGGATGTGATGTCATATGTAGTACATATGATGTCATACATATAGTGGCTGTGATGTCATACATACACTGGGTTAGATAAAATTGGTACATTGCGAGTGTTGACACAGATACAATGCGTGTGATGTCAGACATGGTGGCTGTGAAGTTACACAATGGTTGTGTTGTCATAACACTGTGTGTGAAGCCATATTAAGTGAATATGTCATAAACATAGAGTGTGTGATGTCATAGACAGAGTCATTGTGTGATGTCACATATATAGTGAATGTGATATCATACAGAGTAGATGACATGTCATATCATATATAGTGCATGTGATGTCATAAATACTAAGGATAGTTGTCATAAAGTGTGGAAATGATGTCATGTGTAGTGCATATGATGGCGTACATATGCCACCTGTGAACTCTTACATACTTGGTGTGATATCCTCGACAAAGTGGGTTTGATGACATATACAGTGGATGTGATGGCAGTTATAACAGGTTTCAAGACAGATATAGAGATTGTGTAGTCATACACACAGAGTGGATGAGATCATATACAGTGGATATGATGTCATAAACATAGTGGGTTCCATGACAAACAAACAATGGTATGATGACATCAAGAGTGGATTTAATGTCATATAAAGTGCCTATAGTGTCATACATGCAGTGGGTGTGATTTCACAAGTACATAGGGTGTAATATAATCTTTCAAGTGAGTGTGATTACACCGATATATTGGGTGTGATGTCGGATACAGTGATTGTGTTGTCATTCATACACCATGTGAGATGTCATATATACTGAGTATGATGTCAAAAACATAGTAGGTGTCTTGTCAGAGTTACAGTGGCTGTGATGTCACAAGTATAGTATATGTGATGCCATAAACAGTAGATGTGATGTTATGAATATAGAGGATGTGATGTAATGAATACAGACATGTGATGTCATAAAGTGTGGGTGTGATGGCACATAGAATTCATATGATGTCATACATATAGTGGGTTTGATATCAAACATATTGCAGGTGTGGTATAATCAATACACTGTAAGTAATGACGCATCTACTGTGGATGCGATGTCAGATATACTGTGTGTGATGACATGAATACAGAGGGTGTGATGTCATAGAGGGGTGTGACGTCATGCAGAGTGAATGTGATGTCATATGTATTTCAGTTGATGTCATACATATTGTGGCTGTGACATCATACAAACAATGGGGCTTATATCATCGATAATCTCGGTGTGATGACACACATACTGTGGATGTGCTGTCAGATAGAATGGCTGTGATGTGAGACAGAGTAGCTTTGATGTGATGAACAGAGTGTTGTGATGTCATAAAGCCTGTGTGTGATGTCGTATATAGTGCATAGTGTGCCATGTCTATAGTATGTGTGATATAATACATACAGTTTGTGTTATATCAATGATACAGAGGGTGTGATCGCACAAATACAGATACCGAGGGTGTGATGTCAGATATACTCTTTGTATCGACTCAACACAGTGTGTTTCATGTCAAGTATACTGGATATGAATTCACAAACCCAGTGGGTGTGACGTTACAGATAAAGTGGCTGTGATGTCAGAGGTATAGGGGATGAGATGCCATAAACCGTGGATATGATGTCACATATAGGAGATCTGATGTCATGAATGCAGTGGCTGTGATGTCGTAAAAGCTGAGGATTGATGTCATGAAGTGTGAATGTGATGTCATGTAGAGTGTGTTTGATGTCATATGTATGCCAAGTGTGATGATTTCCATACTTGTGATGTCATCGATGCAGAGTGTGTGATGACACAGATACAGTGGCTGTGATGTCGAATATAGTGGGAGAGATGTCAGGTAGAGATGGTGTGGTGTCATGAAAGCAGTATGAGTGATATCATATATATTGGATATGATGTCATCAATATACTGGGTGTGATGTCATTCATTTAGTTGTCTGATGTCATAAAGAGTTCATGTGATGTCATGCATACTGAATATGATGTCGTACATAGAGTGTGTGTGATGTCATACAGAGAGTGTGTGTGGTATAATTGATACACTGGGTCTGATGACACAGATACGGTGGAGGTAGTGTCAGATATAGTGGGTGAGATGGCAGATATAACGTTTGTGTTGTCTTGTGTGTGTGGTCATGTATAGTGTGTGCGATGTCATGAATGCACTGGATGTAATGTGATGACTACAATGGTGTGAGTTTATAAAGAATGGATGTGACCATATCTATAGTGCATAATATGTCCTACATAAAGTGGGTGTGATGTCATACAAACAGTTGGTCAGAGGTCATCAATAGGGTGGATTCAATGACATAGTGGGAGTGATGTCATGAGTGCAGTGCATGTGATGTCATAAATAATCAGTGATGTCATAAAATGTGAATGTGATGCCCTATAGAGTGTATATGATGGTATACATATAGTGGGTGTGAGGTCATACATACAAAGGGTGTGATATCATCGAAAGAGTGGGTGTGATGACACAGAAACAGTGGCTGTGAGGTTGAAAATATAGTGAATGTGATGTCGTATACAACGGATATGATGTCGTCTTACATAGCGCATGAGATCTCATAAATACATTTGGTGTGATATCCTCAATACAGTGAATGTCATGACCCAGATAGAGTGGATACGATGTCAAACAGAGTGGGTGTGATCTCCTAGAAACGGTGGTTTGATGTCATAAACTGAGCATGTGATGTCTTGCATGGTGCAAAAGTTGTTATACATATGCCGAGTGTGATGTCATGCAAAGAGTGGGCGTGATATCAGTGGAGAAGTTGTGATGGCAAAGAAACAGTGGGGGCAATGCCTGGTACAGTGGGTGTGATGTCATGCCTGAAGTGGATGTGGCAACCTAAATTCTGTGGTTTCTTGTGATAGAGTGGATACGATGTCATCTGAAGTGCAAATTATGTCATATATATGCCGAGTGTGGTATCAACAACACACAGGGTTGTGATGTCATACATTGTGGATATGATGTCATAAATAGAGTGGATAGGAAGTCACGCGTATACTGGCTGTGATATGATACATAGAGTGGCTGTGATATCATTGGTAGAGTGGGTGTGAAAACACAGATACAGTGGATTTAAGGTCACATATAGTGGACGTGATGTCTAGTATAGTGGACTTGATGTCATATATAAAGTGGTGTGAGGTCATAAAGAGTGGATGTGATGTCATATGTAGTACATATGATGTCATACATATAGTGGCTGTGATGTCATACATACACTGGGTTAGATAAAATTGGTACATTGCGAGTGTTGACACAGATACAATGCGTGTGATGTCAGACATGGTGGCTGTGAAGTTACACAATGGTTGTGTTGTCATAACACTGTGTGTGAAGCCATATTAAGTGAATATGTCATAAACATAGAGTGTGTGATGTCATAGACAGAGTCATTGTGTGATGTCACATATATAGTGAATGTGATATCATACAGAGTAGATGACATGTCATATCATATATAGTGCATGTGATGTCATAAATACTAAGGATAGTTGTCATAAAGTGTGGAAATGATGTCATGTGTAGTGCATATGATGGCGTACATATGCCACCTGTGAACTCTTACATACTTGGTGTGATATCCTCGACAAAGTGGGTTTGATGACATATACAGTGGATGTGATGGCAGTTATAACAGGTTTCAAGACAGATATAGAGATTGTGTAGTCATACACACAGAGTGGATGAGATCATATACAGTGGATATGATGTCATAAACATAGTGGGTTCCATGACAAACAAACAATGGTATGATGACATCAAGAGTGGATTTAATGTCATATAAAGTGCCTATAGTGTCATACATGCAGTGGGTGTGATTTCACAAGTACATAGGGTGTAATATAATCTTTCAAGTGAGTGTGATTACACAGATATATTGGGTGTGATGTCGGATACAGTGATTGTGTTGTCATTCATACACCATGTGAGATGTCATATATACTGAGTATGATGTCAAAAACATAGTAGGTGTCTTGTCAGAGTTACAGTGGCTGTGATGTCACAAGTATAGTATATGTGATGCCATAAAGAGTAGATGTGATATTATGAATATAGAGGATGTGATGTAATGAATACAGACATGTGATGTCATAAAGTGTGGGTGTGATGGCACATAGAATTCATATGATGTCATACATATAGTGGGTTTGATATCAAACATATTGCAGGTGTGGTATAATCAATACACTGTAAGTAATGACGCATCTACTGTGGATGCGATGTCAGATATACTGTGTGTGATGACATGAATACAGAGGGTGTGATGTCATAGAGGGGTGTGACGTCATGCAGAGTGAATGTGATGTCATATGTATTTCAGTTGATGTCATACATATTTTGGCTGTGACATCATACAAACAATGGGGCTTATATCATCGAAAATCTCGGTGTGATGACACACATACTGTGGAGGTGCTGTCAGATAGAATGACTGTGATGTGAGACAGAGTAGCTTTGATGTGATGAACAGAGTGTTGTGATGTCATAAAGCCTGTGTGTGATGTCGTATATAGTGCATAGTGTGCCATGTCTATAGTATGTGTGATATAATACATACAGTTTGTGTTATATCAATGATACAGAGGGTGTGATCGCACAAATACAGATACCGAGGGTGTGATGTCAGATATACTCTTTGTATCGACTCAACACAGTGTGTTTCATGTCAAGTATACTGGATATGAATTCACAAACCCAGTGGGTGTGACGTTACAGATAAAGTGGCTGTGATGTCAGAGGTATAGGGGATGAGATGCCATAAACCGTGGATATGATGTCACATATAGGAGATCTGATGTCATGAATGCAGTGGCTGTGATGTCGTAAAAGCTGAGGATTGATGTCATGAAGTGTGAATGTGATGTCATGTAGAGTGTGTTTGATGTCATATGTATGCCAAGTGTGATGATTTCCATACTTGTGATGTCATCGATGCAGAGTGTGTGATGACACAGATACAGTGGCTGTGATGTCGAATATAGTGGGAGAGATGTCAGGTAGAGATGGTGCGGTGTCATGAAAGCAGTATGAGTGATATCATATATATTGGACATGATGTCATCAATATACTGGGTGTGATGTCATTCATTTAGTTGTCTGATGTCATAAAGAGTTCATGTGATGTCATGCATACTGAATATGATGTCGTACATAGAGTGTGTGTGATGTCATACAGAGAGTGTGTGTGGTATAATTGATACACTGGGTCTGATGACACAGATACGGTGGAGGTAGTGTCAGATATAGTGGGTGAGATGGCAGATATAACGTTTGTGTTGTCTTGTGTGTGTGGTCATGTATAGTGTGCGCGATGTCATGAATGCACTGGATGTAATGTGATGACTACAATGGTGTGAGTTTATAAAGAATGGATGTGACCATATCTATAGTGCATAATATGTCATACATAAAGTGGGTGTGATGTCATACAAACAGTTGGTCAGAGGTCATCAATAGGGTGGATTCAATGACATAGTGGGAGTGATGTCATGAGTGCAGTGCATGTGATGTCATAAATAATCAGTGATGTCATAAAATGTGAATGTGATGCCCTATAGAGTGTATATGATGGTATACATATAGTGGGTGTGAGGTCATACATACAAAGGGTGTGATATCATCGAAAGAGTGGGTGCGATGACACAGAAACAGTGGCTGTGAGGTTGAAAATATAGTGAATGTGATGTCGTATACAACGGATATGATGTCGTCTTACATAGCGCATGAGATCTCATAAATACATTTGGTGTGATATCCTCAATACAGTGAATGTCATGACCCAATAGAGTGGATACGATGTCAAACAGAGTGGGTGTGATCTCCTAGAAACGGTGGTTTGATGTCATAAACTGAGCATGTGATGTCTTGCATGGTGCAAAAGTTGTTATACATATGTCGAGTGTGATGTCATGCAAAGAGTGGGCGTGATATCAGTGGAGAAGTTGTGATGGCAAAGAAACAGTGGGGGCAATGCCTGGTACAGTGGGTGTGATGTCATGCCTGAAGTGGATGTGGCAACCTAAATTCTGTGGTTTCTTGTGATAGAGTGGATACGATGTCATCTGAAGTGCAAATTATGTCATATATATGCCGAGTGTGGTATCAACAACACACAGGTTTGTGATGTCATACATTGTGGATATGATGTCATAAATAGAGTGGATAGGAAGTCACGCGTATACTGGCTGTGATATGATACATAGAGTGGCTGTGATATCATTGGTAGAGTGGGTGTGAAAACACAGATACAGTGGATTTAAGGTCACATATAGTGGACGTGATGTCTAGTATAGTGGACTTGATGTCATATATAAAGTGGTGTGAGGTCATAAAGGGTGGATGTGATGTCATATGTAGTACATATGATGTCATACATATAGTGGCTGTGATGTCATACATACACTGGGTTAGATAAAATTGGTACATTGCGAGTGTTGACACAGATACAATGCGTGTGATGTCAGACATGGTGGCTGTGAAGTTACACAATGGTTGTGTTGTCATAACACTGTGTGTGAAGCCATATTAAGTGAATATGTCATAAACATAGAGTGTGTGATGTCATAGACAGAGTCATTGTGTGATGTCACATATATAGTGAATGTGATATCATACAGAGTAGATGACATGTCATATCATATATAGTGCATGTGATGTCATAAATACTAAGGATAGTTGTCATAAAGTGTGGAAATGATGTCATGTGTAGTGCATATGATGGCGTACATATGCCACCTGTGAACTCTTACATACTTGGTGTGATATCCTCGACAAAGTGGGTTTGATGACATATACAGTGGATGTGATGGCAGTTATAACAGGTTTCAAGACAGATATAGAGATTGTGTAGTCATACACACAGAGTGGATGAGATCATATACAGTGGATATGATGTCATAAACATAGTGGGTTCCATGACAAACAAACAATGGTATGATGACATCAAGAGTGGATTTAATGTCATATAAAGTGCCTATAGTGTCATACATGCAGTGGGTGTGATTTCACAAGTACATAGGGTGTAATATAATCTTTCAAGTGAGTGTGATTACACAGATATATTGGGTGTGATGTCGGATACAGTGATTGTGTTGTCATTCATACACCATGTGAGATGTCATATATACTGAGTATGATGTCAAAAACATAGTAGGTGTCTTGTCAGAGTTACAGTGGCTGTGATGTCACAAGTATAGTATATGTGATGCCATAAACAGTAGATGTGATATTATGAATATAGAGGATGTGATGTAATGAATACAGACATGTGATGTCATAAAGTGTGGGTGTGATGGCACATAGAATTCATATGATGTCATACATATAGTGGGTTTGATATCAAACATATTGCAGGTGTGGTATAATCAATACACTGTAAGTAATGACGCATCTACTGTGGATGCGATGTCAGATATACTGTGTGTGATGACATGAATACAGAGGGTGTGATGTCATAGAGGGGTGTGACGTCATGCAGAGTGAATGTGATGTCATATGTATTTCAGTTGATGTCATACATATTTTGGCTGTGACATCATACAAACAATGGGGCTTATATCATCGAAAATCTCGGTGTGATGACACACATACTGTGGAGGTGCTGTCAGATAGAATGACTGTGATGTGAGACAGAGTAGCTTTGATGTGATGAACAGAGTGTTGTGATGTCATAAAGCCTGTGTGTGATGTCGTATATAGTGCATAGTGTGCCATGTCTATAGTATGTGTGATATAATACATACAGTTTGTGTTATATCAATGATACAGAGGGTGTGATCGCACAAATACAGATACCGAAGGTGTGATGTCAGATATACTCTTTGTATCGACTCAACACAGTGTGTTTCATGTCAAGTATACTGGATATGAATTCACAAACCCAGTGTGTGTGACGTTACAGATAAAGTGGCTGTGATGTCAGAGGTATAGGGGATGAGATGCCATAAACCGTGGATATGATGTCACATATAGGAGATCTGATGTCATGAATGCAGTGGCTGTGATGTCGTAAAAGCTGAGGATTGATGTCATGAAGTGTGAATGTGATGTCATGTTGAGTGTGTTTGATGTCATATGTATGCCAAGTGTGATGATTTCCATACTTGTGATGTCATCGATGCAGAGTGTGTGATGACACAGATACAGTGGCTGTGATGTCGAATATAGTGGGAGAGATGTCAGGTAGAGATGGTGCGGTGTCATGAAAGCAGTATGAGTGATATCATATATATTGGACATGATGTCATCAATATACTGGGTGTGATGTCATTCATTTAGTTGTCTGATGTCATAAAGAGTTCATGTGATGTCATGCATACTGAATATGATGTACGTACATAGAGTGTGTGTGATGTCATACAGAGAGTGTGTGTGGTATAATTGATACACTGGGTCTGATGACACAGATACGGTGGAGGTAGTGTCAGATATAGTGGGTGAGATGGCAGATATAACGTTTGTGTTGTCTTGTGTGTGTGGTCATGTATAGTGTGTCGCGATGACATGAATGCACTGGATGTAATGTGATGACTACAATGGTGTGAGTTTATAAAGAATGGATGTGACCATATCTATAGTGCATAATATGTCATACATAAAGTGGGTGTGATGTCATACAAACAGTTGGTCAGAGGTCATCAATAGGGTTGATTCAATGACATAGTGGGAGTGATGTCATGAGTGCAGTGCATGTGATGTCATAAATAGTCAGTGATGTCATAAAATGTGAATGTGATGCCCTATAGAGTGTATATGATGGTATACATATAGTGGGTGTGAGGTCATACATACAAAGGGTGTGATATCATCGAAAGAGTGGGTGCGATGACACAGAAACAGTGGCTGTGAGGTTGAAAATATAGTGAATGTGATGTCGTATACAACGGATATGATGTCGTCTTACATAGCACATGAGATCTCATAAATACATTTGGTGTGATATCCTCAATACAGTGAATGTCATGACCCAGATAGAGTGGATACGATGTCAAACAGAGTGGGTGTGATCTCCTAGAAACGGTGGTTTGATGTCATAAACTGAGCATGTGATGTCTTGCATGGTGCAAAAGTTGTTATACATATGTCGAGTGTGATGTCATGCAAAGAGTGGGCGTGATATCAGTGGAGAAGTTGTGATGGTAAAGAAACAGTGGGGGCAATGCCTGGTACAGTGGGTGTGATGTCATGCCTGAAGTGGATGTGGCAACCTAAATTCTGTGGTTTCTTGTGATAGAGTGGATACGATGTCATCTGAAGTGCAAATTATGTCATATATATGCCGAGTGTGGTATTAACAACACACAGGTTTGTGATGTCATACATTTTGGATATGATGTCATAAATAGAGTGGATAGGAAGTCACGCGTATCCTGGCTGTGATATGATACATAGAGTGGCTGTGATATCATTGGTAGAGTGGGTGTGAAAACACAGATACAGTGGATTTAAGGTCACATATAGTGGACGTTATGTCTAGTATAGTGGACTTGATGTCATATATAAAGTGGTGTGAGGTCATAAAGGGTGGATGTGATGTCATATGTAGTACATATGATGTCATACATATAGTGGCTGTGATGTCATACATACACTGGGTTAGATAAAATTGGTACATTGCGAGTGTTGACACAGATACAATGCGTGTGATGTCAGACATGGTGGCTGTGAAGTTACACAATGGTTGTGTTGTCATAACACTGTGTGTGAAGCCATATTAAGTGAATATGTCATAAACATAGAGTGTGTGATGTCATAGACAGAGTCATTGTGTGATGTCACATATTGAGTGAATGTGATATCATACAGAGTAGATGACATGTCATATCATATATAGTGCATGTGATGTCATAAATACTAAGGATAGTTGTCATAAAGTGTGGAAATGATGTCATGTGTAGTGCATATGATGGCGTACATATGCCACCTGTGAACTCTTACATACTTGGTGTGATATCCTCGACAAAGTGGGTTTGATGACATATACAGTGGATGTGATGGCAGTTATAACAGGTTTCAAGACAGATATAGAGATTTGTAGTCATACACACAGAGTGGATGATGTATCATAGCGTGGGATATATGTCATAAACTAGTGGTTTACCATGACAAAAATCAATGGTATGATGAGCATCCATAAGAGTGGATTTACTTGTCATTAAGTGCCCCTATGTAGATCCAGGGGTCGACGTGGGAGCACCTGACACTTAAAGTGTTTCCCGCACGGGGGTGGGGGAAGGACCCAAAGAAGTACGAAGGCGCACCAGGTGGGCTTAGATTGGGTGATGTTAGTCCGTATTTTGATCAACTTCTCATATGACTGTAGACCAAGACGTCGACGTGCGGTCGCGGAACATATGCATGTTTTGGCAGCCTGCACACACTTGGTTTTTTACCTAGCTGCCTAAATATTAGCTAGTTTATTAGGATAGGAGCCGAGGGACGGCCAAAATCCGTACAATTCGAAAAGGAAAGGTAACAGGGTTGAATCTATGAGGACGCTCTATCTTTGTGAATAAGACCGATGAAGGGATTTAGGGTAATAGCGGGCCTAAGGAGATAAGTGAACTTTGTAAAGAAGAAATACAAGAATGCCCCAAAAAACAACCCAAAACAACCACCAAAAAAGGAGAAAAGTCGGGGCAGGGGACGGGATGAGCATAAAGGCGAGTCTATGGGTATTATTTTTAAGTCCCCAAGGGGCCGTCAGGAGAAGTCCGCACGGGGAGGAGACCTGTTTTCAATCTCTTGGTAACTCTGGATTTTTTTTGAGAGTTATGACAGTCACTTGATAGCTCAAGCCGGCATACCTGGTTGTTGAAAAAATTGCAAAAAAATTCCATAGTGCGTTGTAACGGCAAAAAAATTGTGTTTCACACTCGCGCGTTTTCGTGAAGTTTCTGCCATTTTTTCAAAAATTTTCTAGCATTTCGTGAGATTCCAAGGCTTTTTGTATTGTGTCTCTGAAGAATTTTGCTCTATCGTTCTATGGGCGTGGGTCTTTTATTTTCATTTTATTTTGCCGTGCATACCCGGTGATAAGCCTACCCCTTAACAGCCTGCTCCCATAAACGAAAGCATTTGAACGTGTAGCGGAAACATTGGAGTGTCAAACTCTCATATTTTATCTAGAGTTTCACTAAAGCGAAGAGAAAAGCGAAGCGAAAGCGAGAAAATGATATAAAAGTCGCACGCCACCTGTGAATCGCGTTACGCGATAAGTCATCCGCACTATCGATGCAAAGTCATTTAGAACCTTAGTCGACAGGAAATGCATGCTCTGTGCTAAAGCTAATTTTCTGTTGGCTGCTATAGCGTATTGAAAAGTTTTTCAAGAAGAACAAGATATCTCATTAGAATAGTAAAGATTGCAGTTAAACTTAATGATAACGTTTTTTGCGGCCACGCGCTCAGAGGTTCTTTCCAGAAACCAGGTTGAAATTTTGAGATTTGAGCTACCGATTGACCTGTGAAGCTCGAGAAAAGCAGAAAGTGCATTGTTTCCAGAGGATTGAAAAGGATGCGGATATCGAAAAAGTATAATACTTTTCAATCAGCGTTAAATTAGATAAAAAAATCGCTTTCCCACGTTGATCATTACACATTCCTATTTCATGATCGGTAGAAGGCGTCATTTACTGTGTAATGGTGTAAGCAAAAAAAAAGGATTGATTACGACGCCTTTCAGTGATTACCTACAATTGGTTACGGTGCTCTGCGAATAGTGGGATCCATATGCTAGATAATGGCGTAGGGATTAATGACTAAGTGACTAACATCTACTGTGACCTACGTATTCACATTTAATCCAAATTTAGGTAATTTCGTGGTCTTTTACAGGGCACGTAGTCATAGTTTATTGTGCGGGTACCAACAGTTCTAGCACTCGATTCATGTCCTCGCGTTCGTCGTTCCAGACGTCTTCGAACATTTCACGCGCTCCTTTGCTTGCTGCTTAAGGAATTCTTCTTTTTTAAAAATGACATTTAGTGCCTCTTCACCACCACCACCCAGAAAACCTCTTCACAATTTGAGTGAACCCGTGCTAGGACGTTCCGCAAGGCGCTCGTTCATTCATTGCAAGAGGATATGGTGGTGAGATTGTCTTAGGCCGCACCAAGCTTTTAGTACCTTGAAGTGCAAGGTGTTAGGGTGACTTGACTTTTAAGAGTAAAAGAAAAGATTCCAGTGTCAGTGTGCCAACATATACTTCGCCAAAAGCTCCTTAACCAATGGGCTGATCGAGTATGATTTGTAAGGTGTAATTAACACTAACAACACGAGGCGGAGTCATAAGGATATATAGTCCGAAAACTTGTATAATCGATAGGCTATGTTTCTTGTAGCTACTATCTAATATTTATTCGTGACTCAAAACTAATATGAGACGGTAGTCGATGCTCACTTAATAGATAACAAAATTTATCGCTTTTCTTTCCTTAGGGCCTATCGTTAAAGACACTTCTTCTATGTTACAGAAACCTTTGATGAAATCTATGTCTTGTGTAAGGAAGAGATGAACGTTCTTGTTCAAACTAGGTTTGTGAAGATTTGCGCGCAATAAACTCAAAGGAAATCTTGTGGCTCCAAAACTACTCTAAATTCACTTTAAAATTTTCTGCACTTTAGTGGGATTTTCTTTTGCATGTCGATTGAAAAATTGTTATTGGTGAGAACATATCAAGATGTGACCTTTGCTATAAATTACTACCGATTCCGAAGTGTTTAAATCAATTGATGCTTCGATGGATGCCGACATTGTAGCCACTTCAATTGACTTTATAAAAACGCCGTTGAGAAGTGATTTTCCTACACGTCGTCCTCTTTCTATATATCGCAGTAATCCGCATAGGGCAATCACCACTGTTTTTTTTCTTGTTACTCAACCCACGAATCTCCCTCTTTGAGAGATCCTGCCAGGTTAGTCGCGAGGGCACGTGGCGCGTTCCTAAGTGGTGGATAGGAGAAAAATGCGAACCAAAAGCGACCGTGTGCTTCCCAGAGACGCAGGTGAATTCAGAGGATGAGCTCCCTGCTTCTGCAGCGCCGCCTTGACAAAATCTATTTCTACGAGTCAAGTCGGTCAAAAGCCTGCAATTGAGCGGCTGGGAAGTACATGGGAGGCGGTTAGGAGTCGCCTCCAACAAATAAGCTCCACCCGCACCTCCGGGCGAGCTACTCGTAAGAACTCAACCCCAAGTTTAGAGCCTGACAAGCTACACGTTGGGTATCAAAATGCCAAAAACAGTACCAAATGTGGGTCTCATTCTTCTGACCCCGAAAGGGCCCCCGGTACGGCAGCGCCAGGTAGGACGAGTACGCAGAGGCTGCTAAAATCTCCGGGCTAGACTAGGCTGCCAAGATCGAAATGGACAAAACTGACGATCTGTACATACAATTCAAGAACCTTTGCTCAAAATTCCGCTGTAGAATATCTATTGATTCAAGCAGAAGAATAGAGTACGACGTCATTGGACTATAATGAGAAGACGTCATCCTTTTCATGCTGTTTATGACACCGGAGAAGAAGTGTTCCTTGGAACATGCGATAGCAGAGGTGTTGGCGGCGTTGGCGTCCTCGTCAAATCGAATTTGACCGTGAACTTCGCATCGTTTGAACAACTGACAACACGTATCGGACGCTTACGATTGAAACGATGTGGTTCAGTGCCGGTTTTGACCATCTGCGTTGCTTACGCATCAACATCAAGCTATGACGAAGACGATGTCGAAGCGTTCTATTTGGACCTCGAAAAATTCTTCAGAGAAGATCATACATTCTTCAAGGTCATTGTCGGAGATTTTAAGGCGAAAATGGGACCTCAAAGAACGTTTGAAAAACGTCACATTGAGACCGACGAACTAGAATGAAATGAACATGGTGAGAGGCTACCTGAGTTTATCATGACGACCCAAATCGTCCATGGTAACTTACAATTTCAAAAGCCTCACTCTCAGCAATGGAAGTGCGAGTCATCCAGTGGGGATTACCATAACGAAAAAGACTACATCTTAGTAAATCGAAGGTTTTGCCTGACCGATGTCGCTGTTGTTCCTAAGTGCTACACGGGATCAGACCATCACCTCCTTCGCGCAACATTCCGTTTTTCGCAAAGAGGAGAGAAAGCCCTAAATTCAAACAACGAAGTCTCAGAACTACCATAAAGTAGGATGTATTCAAATCATTAGTTGGCTTCATAGACGATACTGTTGCCGACAACATCGACGAAGAATACGATCGACTCGTTAAACATCTTCACGTTAGTGCTATGAAAGTCGAAAATCCTAAGGTTACGAAGAGACGCTTGTTTTTTGCAGACACTGAGCTGATACGTCAACGTGGAATCGCACGAGCTGCAGGCAACCGAAACCTTACGCCCGATCTTGCGAAGCGCTGCAGAGAAGCCGTAAGAGAAGACCTCAAAGAAAAACGAGCATCAGTTATGGCAGAAGCTGTAGAAGCTAGGAAGAGCAATCGTAAAGCCCAGCAAGGCTTTGCCAATTATAAGACCAAGATGTTGCACTCCGATGAACTGACGGTACACTTACACCTTCCAGAAGGGCTGTGGAGAAAATCATCCACCAGTACTACTCGGATGTCTTCGCTGGCCATGTCGTCTTACCGTCATATAAATTGAAAGAGGACAAATATGTTAATTCACTGGTCCTCCCTTCCAAAATGCGACATGCCATATCGTCGGTGAAGAACAGAACAACATTCGGTCCAGACAGATTAGACCGGAACACCAGAATAACCTCCCGCCAGTTCTCATCAACACCCTGGCTCGGCTCTTTACTCGTTACCTGTCACAATGCAAGGTTCCCATTCAGTGGAAAACCAGCAAGACCGTATTTTTGTACAAGACGGGAGACCTTCACGACATAGGCAGCTATCGTCCAATTTGCCTGCTGTCCGTTGTCTATAAACTCTCCACTCCAGTCATCCTGAACAGGATTGACAGAACACTGGACCAAGCACAGCTATGCGAACAAGCAGGGTATCGAAAAGAATTTAGTACCTAGACCACATCCGTACGATTACAAGACTCAATGAAGTTTTACGAGAGTACAAAATACCGCTTTGTCTCACGTTCATCGATCTGAAGAAAGCCTTTGATCCCATGGAGACAGAAGCAGTTGTAGAGGCTCTGGATAATCAGGGCGTCCCTACTCGGTACATAATGATCCTTCGTGCGCTGTATAAAAATTTCACGATCAAAATATCTCCATTCTACGATATATCACCATCGACGTAAGAAGAGGGGTTCGACAAGGCTATACAATTTCGCCAAAATTATTCACTGCCACCCTCCAAACTGTAATGCAAACATTGAAATGGGACGATATGGGAGTGAAATTGACGGTCAGCAATTAAATCATCTTCGCTTTGCTGATGATTTCGTCCTCATATCTTCATCAGCCAAGCGGAATGAATGCTGACCAATTTTGACAACGAATGTGAAAGACTGGTCTTCAACTGAATCTGACAAAAACGATGTTCTCGAGGAACGGATGGATTCTGAATGCCCCATTTACGCTCAGCAAAACAAAAATTTCTGAATGCTCCAGCTACGTCTATCTAGGTCCTGAAATCCACACGATAAACGACTCAGCTCCAGAGTTGAACAAGAAAAATCGAACGGCTTGGGGAAACGTTTGAGACCATTGAAGATGTAGTGAGGAGGACAAAGGGCATCCGAGTCCGTGCCCACCTTTTTGACTCGGCGATTATCCCTGCCCTAACGTATGCAGCAGAAACCTGGTCGCTACGTAAACAGCATGAAAGGTCACTTGGCGCTATTAATCGCCCAGCCGAAAGGTCGATGCTAGGAGTATCCCGTATCTCGCAAATGAGAAAAAGGATCCTTAGTTTCGGCCTACGTCAACGATCGAAAATCAGAGACGCCGTTTTACGGGGCCAAGATATCAAAAATAAGGTGGACCGGACACGTGATGCGCTTCAACGGCAATCGATGGACGAGAGCCGTTACCGACTGGATTCCTGGGGAGATTAAGCGCTCTACAGGAAGACCACCTTTAGTCCGATTTCTTCACGAAAGGTGCAAAAGAAAAGTATGATGCTGAGCGAATCCCTAGAGCGAGGAGGACCCTCTGTGCTACTCTTGCACGCGATAGGGAAAAATGGAAGTCTTGCTGGTATCCGATCGAATCACTCGACGATCAATGGGACGACAGGTGACAGGTGATTGCTTAACTGTCACACTTTCTTCTCCAGTGGTATACATCGGAAATCACAATGGAAGAGGAAAGCAGCCCAAGTTTTCGAAGCTAAAAAGATTTGAAGGAGCATGATATCGCTTTCCGAGTCCATCAATCACAAGATTATTACATTCATCACCTTGTGCCAAAAAAGGGCACTCATAGCCTGCAATAAATTAATTGAGGAAGTTATTCATATTTTCTACTCTGAACTATTCAGCAGCTACTTCCAGGTAATTTTTTTTTGTTATTGAGTATTTCAGACGTTCTAACGGCTCCTCTTTTGAGTACGACGTACTTTTGCTGGAACCACAGCATCAGCTGTAAGAGATTCAACCCAAATAAATGTGGACCTTAATCCTGATCCTTTTGATATGACTTCCAAGATCTGTTTGCCAGAATGCAAGGTTCAAAATCAATGAAGAACTCGCAGTAATATGTTGTTACAAGAAAAATTGAACCTAAAGAACATCGCGAGCAATCAACCAGTCTGTAACTGCACCTTAAAGGCACTTTACCCGAATTCCGTGAATAGTTTGTCTGTTGATAACGTTATCGTTATAATATCAATATTAGTCCGACTCGGAACTAATGTAGAACTACAGGGTCAACGCGAACGGCAAAAGTGGTCTCCTATTAAATGTGGAGCGAAGGTGAGTTGGAGAAACGAGGCATTTTCAATACTTTTCACGTTTCAAGCATATTTCCGGATGCATTGGTTATAGAGAATATTCACTATGATATAGCAATATTCCCTATATTTTCATACAGTCGTGCAATTCATGCACTATATCTATATTGCCCCAGTTACTTCCAGCTTATTATTGAATTATTACCCCTGTGATATCTGGACAGTATAACTGTGAATCGGAAACAATATAACTCTTCAATCTAATAAAGTATGTGCAATCGCTGGTGGCGTAGTGAAACTCGGGGTCACGTAGTGCATTAAATCCCTAATATCTCTTGGAGCTCTTCCGTTCCCCTGTCTGCTATAATAATACTTCATCGACGATACTTAAATGGCAATAATATTGCAGGACATTCTTATTGTCTCTTCATCTTTTTGTTGTTTTTTGTTGTGCTTTATTTGTGGCATTACGTTTTTATAACATCCCGCTCGAATGATCAGCTTAACATTCAACGCTATTCCTCGGATTCAGACGTCATGGATTCTAGCTTACAATTGCATCCCGGAATCTGTCACAAGTTGACGAATCAAAATTGACGGTCAAACGTCGAATAAGTCGGTGTATGTTCGTTCTACCAAGTCCATTCTAGAATATTACAAATTTCTAAGTGTATTACTCTCATATACAAAACCCCAAAAAAGTCTTTGCCCGACACTTAATTCTAATCGTAAATCGAATAGGGAGCGGGACTAACCCTGCGCCGAGCGTCACTAATCTTTCGGCTACTAGCATGCTACAATCAGCTCAAATCGGGTATTTGCTAATACAGTTCTCAATTCTGTGAAGTTCAGGAAATATTGGTTCCTAACACTACCTTTTGTTGGTCCGTTAGCTAGCTGTAAAAATCACTGCCGTCCTATAAGAATCTCATCGTAATTCAGCAATTCCCCGAATCCCCTTTCAATTCACGGCGCCGTTCGATAACGTGGGAGGTGTTCAGATCGAGACAACATTGAGAACTCAGCTTCTTTGTCTACATTGACGTGAGAGGAGGATAAATTCTCAAGCAACAAAAATAGCCGAAGTGCCCTTTCTACGCTACAGTGCATCTATCTGTCAGCCACCAGCCGTCAACGGCCTGGGCCGGGTAGTCGGTCTCTACACTGAACCCAGTCAAGCTGACTCATATTGGGTATTAAAGATCAGATGATATTCTTTTTATTTAACTGCTTATAGAGGTGATATGATGTTGTAAATATATATTCTCTGATGTAGATTGATGAGCAAAACTTTCGAGTCAGGCGAAACTAGAACCCGCATTTCACTCTTTCCGGGAATAAGATAAACGGATAGAGCACGCATTCACCGAAAGAGTGAGGAGCGGGTTCTAGTCCCGCCTGACACGTAAGTTTTACACATCACTCTACATTAATGGATATATTTAGAACATCATACCACCGCTATCAGCGGTTAAATGGAAAGAATATCATTTATCTAAAGATGCATAGATGCAATTCATAGAAATCTGATATTTATTTTTAGTTGGCAACAAATCCGAACCCCTATTAAGTTCTATCAGAGTCATTGACATTTGAAATCTCTAAATACGAGCCACAATCTTCCTACAGTCCTTTGTTGTAGTACACGACAGTAGGAGCATTTTCGCTAGCCTCGATCTGCTTTCGTAGTTCAGGTTCTAGGTCTTTTGCCTGCAACTAACATGATTGTTGTCAGAAGACGTATGAAATTTTTAATGGTGTTCTTCATAAAGCGAAAGGGCTGCGTTCAAATGTTTTCAGAGAAAAACCTACAAGAAATGACGATTTCTGAGGAAAAATTGCACAACAGAGTGGAGTAGAAAATGTCAAGAAGAATCCTGCCATTAAAATTTGAATAGGACTGGCCATCCATGGCTAAAACACATTTAGGAAAATCTTAAAAAATAGATCTTGTGAGAGGTCAGAGATCACCTAGTTTATATTTCATCGAAGTAAGCGAAGCTTAGGTGGAGCTAAGCATCAGAATCAGCTGAACCTTTGAAGGTTGTAATGAATGGCACTGCTGAGTAGGCCACTATCAGATCAGAAGATTACTTATAATAGTCGCTAATCAACAAGCTATCCAGTTATGACGAAAGCTGACTTCTCTTCAACCCTTGTGATATTCCTCAAAGTTAAGTGTCAAAATCATTCGTACAACTCCAAGAATTAAGCTTGCAGAGGAACCCATCTCAAAAGAGTTTTGCAACTGGCTGGTCAGGCCAAATTCGTCCTTCACCAGGCGCATCGTTGTCCTTCCTAGTGTCAGTTCAGTGAAGTAATCCTTTTTTGCTCAGTTATTACGCATTCGCATTCTTTCTAAGTGGCCATTGATGTGCCAAAAAACTAGTATTGTTGGATTGATCGCTTATCCAATAAGAAAAATATTGCAGGCATCTGGCCTGTCTGAATTGCTCAATTGAATTTCCGTTGTAAAAGTAATGCAGTCTAAAAAATTCATAGTTCATCGACATAAATAAGAATGCGTGCTCATGGTCCGCTCACCTTATAATGCCTCATTCGACTGATTGGTTGGAATAGTATCGGACCAAGCACTGAAATTAGTCACAAGAACGCTAAGATGAGAGTAAAACCCTAAGCCTCAGTTAGCTTTCAAACCCACGATTACACATTCCAGGGGCTCACATCCTATCTACAACACTATTCAAAGCTCTTCCTTTCCGTTTCTCTCAGCGACTGTTTAACTCTGCCCGGTGCTATAAACGAACACCCATCAAAGGAATTGACTGGGGAGCACAAATCGGCAAGAGACTTATATAGGCTAAAGCTCTAGTTAATATCGTATCGCTTCGTACCAGGAAGGAAGATCAAGCATTAACATGATGTGAAAACATTGTAAGTTTGACTGCAGCCTAAGTTTAACTACACTCTGTTGATTTGTGCTTTTCAGATCATTTCCGTTGGCGAGTATTCAATGATAGTTCTGACAGTTTTAATGTGGTCGAGAGAAAAGCAAAGCAAGAACCTCGAATGGTTCAGTGGATACCACGTGAGCCCCGGAGAAATTGTAATGGCGAGTCCTGAGAGCAACTAAAGCTTCGTGTCTTGCTCATATCTGAACGTCTTTATAGTTATAATTCACACCATACTCTGCCATTGAAAAAATGGAAATCGAATAAAAAGGTTAGACATTGAAATTATCGTCTGCGAAACATCTAAAACTATAAATTCTTGGATTTATGGTAGAACATTCAAAATAGAACTTTATCCGCGTTGCTAAAGGCTCCACAATTATTTCATATGTGTTTTAGAACTAAACTGCTGTTGGTTTTAACGCTTTAGTGCTGTTTTACTAATTTATTGTTGTTCATTTGTGACAAACGGGCATACTTTTGTATTACCGCATCTTTACCCTAAACGTTAGTATGTAAAAAGACACAAAGCAATTAGCTTCATACCATGAATCTTCTTCTTTGAGGATTGAGCACTTGTCCTCCAAGAAAATCTTTCTGCACTGAACTATTTCTCAAACCCACCCATATTTGGCATTGCCATGCCTATTCGACTTAACACCACCTGCGGTATGGCGTAATATGGTACATTTTTGGACGATCCTAATATCTCTCCTTTCTCATCTTGAACAGGAATACCAACAGCAAATTCACTAAAATGAAGTTCTATTCAAACACAGTAATATTACAATTTTTGTAAATAAAAGGAGCACTCTTTGTTAATCTAATATTTTCTGTAGCATTATTGTGAACTGTGTGAGCACTGCTAAAAAATACCCGAATCAGAAGTCAATTATTATCATTTAATGTATTTGCTTGGCAATCATGGATAGATCGAGTTTCAAAGTGCAATTAATAGATGCGGGTGTAGCGTAATGGTTAGCAGTGACGTGCAAAACCCACTTGGTCAAAGGTTTGATCTCTTGTCTCAGTCTCACTGACTCCCATCTCTTTGTGGTAAGGTAAACTGATACCAAACTTATTTGAGTGGATAATTAGCACCGTCTTGAAACATTGGTGGGCCATTGCAGGCCAGATATGCATTTAATGACCTCAGCAGTGCTTGATGAACTCGAGTATATGGCGCAATATCTCGTGGGTTGACTGAGGTTAAAACTTTTTTTTTTCTCATTCTCTGCATCGAATTTAGCGTTTTTATGACAATATGCATCGACTTTACTTGATGTGCGAAGGAGGGAGGACTGTGAAAATCAAGTCTTTTTGACTTGACTGGATTTTCATTGCAGAGTCTGTTGAATGCGTACTGGATAAGAACTTTGGACGAAGCAATATGACTTGTGATAGCACAATAATATTGAGTTAAGGAAAAAGTAATCAACACTCGATGAAAATCTAAAGTCTATACATGCATTCATTCAAAAGCAGTAACAAATAATCTTTATAAAGACCGTAGTAATCCACGATCTTCGTTGAACGATCTGCAAGCTTCCTGATCTGCTCGGAATCGCTATTCCTTGAGCTTCAGAAAATATTACTCCTGATATGCCCCTTCAAATTGATCAAATGTCTCGAATCGCGAAATGCATTGATCGGAATTGGACAATAATCGGACGGTGCAGCATTTGGATTGTAGACTGGGAGAAACAAGACCTCGACTCCCTCCAGTTCATCAAACATTCCTTGTCTTCTTCGGTGTAAGAGGTTTGGCATTATTTTGCTCAAACAGCGTGCGCTTTCGACGATTTCATGTCGAGCACTTTTCCTTCAACGCTTCGCGAGTTTATTATGAAATATTTCTCAGATATCCCCATGAATTTACAATAACCGATACTGTGTCAGACAAGCGAGAAATCTGAATTCATCGTGGGTGTTAAGGAGCTTTTTTTCTTAACCTAATATATCAGTCCCGAGGTTTTTTGTAGGGCGTAGCGCATAAGTCAGTGGCTAATTCTGCAGGTTAGTCGATGATCTGACGATGAGTTTCGAGCTGTTCAAGTTCTCAGTTCTTCCGAGACTTACAATTTGTCATTGGACTAAACAGGAAGGAAAAACCACTCAGTTTATAAGTCCAGTGGATTGACCCGACTCTTTGGCCAGTTATGTGATGAACGTGAATAGAGGTGAATGCAGAGGACTTCCTGCGGGCGGCATGGAATAATCCCAAACAGCACCTTTTTATTGCAGTGTTGTATTCATTCAGTAGTTTACCCACCAAAGACTGGGTGTTGGATGTGAATTGAGAAAAGCTATTGCGCATACTTTGTAATTTACGAGAAAAAAATTTGGGTAAGATTTTTAATCTAACTTCAAAAACTATTATTGCTGAGGAGGCTGCATGAACATTATTTAGGCGGGGGGACCATCTATGATGAAAGTAACTAGATCGTGAAACACACCACTTTAGAACTCCTTTTACTTCTTGTTATCTAGATAAAAACGCAGCAATGAATTATAGATAATGTCGAAGTAGGCGGTCAAATAAAACGATTTCTATTGAATATTGAAACTCAATATCTGTTAACATAAAGGGGTTCAATGTCGATAATGACTGCCCCGCCACACCGTAGACGGTTGGCTGTTGACAGATAATGTGGTGTAGCCTAAAAAGAGTGGAGTGCAGAACGAGTGGTGGTGGTGCAACGGTTTAGCACATGCTCCCGGAAAGGGTAAGATCCGGGTTTGAATCCCGGTTGACGCAAACGTTTTTGCACACCACTCTGCACCATTGGGTTTATTATAGCAGCAATGAAGGTTAATTGGAACTCACTTGCTTCTCATCATGGGAATGTTTATTGCATTTGCTGCTCCCACGGCGACAAATGGCACCAGAGCGTTGATTATTTTCGGAGCGTTCTGGAAAAGTTCTTCTTTTTTTCGCATTGTTACACTACTGCAGAACTACTAATTGTCAAAGATATTCGTAGAGTGTGTCGAACATGTCATTATTGTATTGATGAGCAGAAGTCTTGTTATGATGCTACTGTTCATATTGAGTTGCGATAGAATCAGCCTAGAATAGAGTCTGAATCGTCGATTAGAGCGCTACCACCGGGCACACTGAAACGTCAGATAGTTTTAAACCCTGTATGACTGTCTATACATAACGCCAGATCGCGAAATTTGTCCAAACGAAGAGACGGCGACTAAATGAGTTTACATACGGTGCACCTCTCTTGTAAAACTAAAAAATTTAGAAGTGAGTGTCACCGTCTTTATGAAAGAACCCAAAATTTTGGATAAATCCAATAAATCCAAAAATAGGATGCCGAGAGGAGTGACTAGATATCACGTGTGACTTTGCACTATATCTCGAATTAGCTTTCAACCAATGAGAAGCACATCGTCCACCCATGCAAACTTTTGGCATTGTTCTCCACTAGTAGATAGAAGACAAAAAAATAGTGAGTGCTTAAAAAAGATGCTCTTATTTTGACTGAAATCTAAGTATCGTGATTTCTGTTTTCTGAACAGAGCTTTTCGTTCAAACTTTCAGTATGCTTTGAAAGCCTAAATTTCAGCTATTTTAACAGTATACTTGGAGAATGAAAAAGTTTTTAGAGCACTGTGGCAGACAGAAAAAAAAGACTGCTCTTCACAATCGGCGCATATTACGGCGCGTTTTCCAAATCGTGTTGCACACAACGATCTTGAAGCCGCTTCAAAAAGCACTGCTTGAACTGTTATGTTCAAGCTGCTCATATTTGTTTTGTAGAGCAAACTTTCTCTGTAGTTCAATGAATATCAGTTTTCAATTGTTGTATTGTAGAATAATGTTATTATTGAGCCTAGATCCAGGAGTCCAAAATGTGATCCTCTTTCCGCTCTTTCAATGCTCTATGAAGAACTCAAAAATCACGCTTAATTTCAGATTCGTCCGAATTTATGCTATCAAATAATCACTGAAAGTCTGTTGAAAGACCATCTTACAAATCTAGCTACCTCGGTGCCGTTTGTTGCCAATCTTGCGAAATCCCATCGACACAGCCGTCCACGGACCCTAGACGAGCAAAAACTGCGAGCAGAGTGCAAAATTCAATTTCGTATTCGCTTCTACAGTGCATTAGAAAACTTTTTGGAAAACAAGCTTGGAAGTGATATTCCCAAACTTTTAGCTTTCGCATGATACTAAAAATTTTGAAGGAGTAGCTCTGTCCAGCAAACAACGTGCCGAGTGTGAAACATAATTCTACTTTTGCTGCTACAGCCCACTGAAAAGGCCATATTCAAAATAAGTATACATGGAAATTGTCGAAACTTAAGCTATCAAATGAGTGGTGGAACTCTAAAAAACAGAAAACGCGGTATATCGGTTGGAAATGATAACGGACAACGTAAATGAACCAAAATTCTGTAAGAACCTCATGTAAGATAAACCTAAAAAAAGACATTAATTTTATCTACTAGGTCCTAGGAAACTGCGTATGAAACGCAGAAGTGGCAGTGTATTTCCATACCAGTCAGAACGCCGAGTATTTTTATGGAGACCAGGAACGCCCAAAGCGAATACTCAATCAAAAAAATACACTTAGAAAATAATCCGCCATAGTAAGGAGTTATAAAGCCTCCAGTCTTTTAACTATAGTGTATTGTTGAACGGCTCAAACCCTCATATTGGCTAATATTCGGTTTGCGCCAAGTGCTGTAGCCATTGCTCCACCAGTGGCAAAGCAGTACGAAGTAAAGAGCCGCTCTTTCGAGACCTAAAAAACATCATGGTTTTAGATGTAATCAGTGCATTGGTCTTTGAGATGAAGACCTTGCCTAATAATATATAAATATGAGCAGAGAAGACTGCATAATGAGCGATTGCTCAAAGTGCTCTGAGAAGGAACCGTCTGAGTCAGAATGTTTACAAATTCGCAGCTTCAAATAAATTACTGATGGAAAGCCTGACTCTATAGAGTCTGATATGGAGTGGTTTCCACACATGACGATGAAGCGGCACCCGTGAGAGCCTCACTTACTTGCGATGATTTATCTCGATGCGCATAGGTTTTTTTTAGAGCTGTAATCAATCGCTAGCTTGAAACGATAGCTTCTTATTGGCCAGTGAGAGGTGTAAATCTACATTTTAGGAGCTATCAACTGATTACAAAAAATTAGGGAAAAACATCCGTGCACAAAAATAAGTACTGCGGAATGTAAGGCTCC
This sequence comes from Parelaphostrongylus tenuis, assembly GCA_019055375.1. NCBI lineage: Eukaryota > Metazoa > Nematoda > Chromadorea > Rhabditida > Metastrongylidae > Parelaphostrongylus > Parelaphostrongylus tenuis. The sequence continues at coordinate 26,214 of JAHQIW010006648.1, forward strand.
CTAAGAAACCCTACTTACTTTTGAGTGGTGTAATATTTTATTATCGCGATAGCAAGTATCTTTTGCATACTATCTTGCCGGGCATTTCGTGTACAATATATATATATATAAATAAATAAATAAATAAATATATACATATATGTATATATAAATGTAATGAATATTCACTGTGAATACCATTCCATGCTTTCATACTATTCAACAAATTATCGGAACGTATAAAATGATGTGGATACCACATTGTTGCACAGTTACATCAATATTCGAGTACGTACTCTCAAAATATAACTTTAAAAAATTCGAAAATCGAAAAAAATACTTGTGAAATAAAAAAGCTAACCGGATTTGGACCACTTCGATTTGTGTAGTTGACAACAGCGTTGAAAGTTTGATTCAGCCAATGAAGAAACACCACATGAGAAGACCTTAAAAAAAATCATACATTATGCTTGTGGCTACACATATACATATCCATAAAGCTTACTCTAATCAACATACAATGGACATATTTAAGAGATTCAAACTTACTTTAATGAACACTTAATTATTTCCAAGCGCTAACACGAGTGTGAACTTTTGATGGATCTTTTTCTTTTCACTAGCAAATCTCAGATGTATTGGATGAAAACTGCATGTTTTTGCTTTATGAAAATCTTGCTAATGTGTACTTGTCCATAACTTATAATATCACGCTTCCATACTAGTAGTATAGTGGTAGATAGCTGTAAAAACACGTGGGACCGTAAGCATCACACCGATCTACAAAGGACGACGTTAGTTTGCGATGAAAGCCTAGGGACGCCTTAGCGCGGCTACTCCACAATACCACAGAGAGTTGAGTTCACCACAAATCAACAACATCCATGACGAATATCAATAATTATCAAAAGCCGCAAGCACACGAAAAGGTGAAGAACTTTGTAGATGATGAGAGAGAACAAAAAATGAAGTATGCTGAGGTTTCGTACAACACATGACATAAGTCATGTAGAAGATTTTTTTTACAGTTATATATTTTCAATGTTGCCGAAACGGGTACTGTATCGTAGATTGGGGAAATTATGCTGTGGTTGTTGTATATCAATAGAACGCAATACGAAATTTTTCCTATAACTCATTGATTCCAACAAGAGAAAATCTGAATACTGCGAATGTTTATCGAATGGGCAATCCTAACTAGTTTTGAGGAATATGGCCCAATTATTCCACACTTTATTATCCGCCTTTGTGCTTCTTTTTACTGCGCGAATACAAGTACTTCTAGTATTCAATCGCTTATTCGGCTTCTTCTTGAACGTCGCAAATACTGATTGGACGCTTCTCTTTGCAATTTCGTGTAACCAGACTGAGGCGCTCCATAGGGCGATCGCTGTTGATTGTCGGAGAGTGTTGCGGGGTGGCCTTCATCCTACGGGCGTCGCGACGAGCATTACGACCACTCGGCCACGGCGCCACCCGGAGCTCAACTGTATATCACCCGGAGCTCAACTGTATATCACTAGACATTATTTAATTCTCTGTTTAATTCTCCCTGCCATTTATTTGTGTCTTTATATATATATGTATATATATATATGTATATATATATATATATATATATATATATATATATCGTCCTCATTGTATCGTTATTATATCACGATAAACACTACATTCCATGTTCAAGATGTCCTCAGCTACAAGCCCCGCGTGAAAGACTCCTACAAGGCGATCAGCAGTTTACGTGTTAGTGCTGCAACAAATAATCCAAAGAACAGCACTTCCGATAGTACAACTATCAGTATTATTACGTTTTCAATCGACTGTTGGTTTTTTGAAAGCCTCAATTTAAACATTCGTTTGTAGTCTTTGAGAAGAACCCTAAAAAGACAGTATATATACATATATATATATATATATATATATATATATATATATATATATAACGCGCGTAAGCCGAAATATAACCTCAAACGATTTAATGTAATAAACCTCAAAAAGCCGCTCAGATATAGTCCCAAAGACTATGTCATCATTATTATTGGTGCAATCTGCGGAGAACCACTGCAATATTAGTGTTCGCAATTATTTTTGATTGTGTCCATTGGAATCTTGCTATCGTCACCTACCAAGTTAAATGGTTTTGAACCGCCTATGCAACGAATCACTATTTTCCATGAAACTTCTGGATGATTTGGATAAGCGCATGGAGTGTTGAGGAACGTCTTTTTAATAAAATTGTAGCTACAACACAAATGTGTAGTTTTTACAGTCTATAACAATGTTCTCACTCATTCATTAACTCTGTACTGGTGTCTCTTCAACAGTTTTGATCTTCCACACTCATTGAATCAACTACTTCCGAGAATTGGATTTTATAGAGCTTTCATAAAACCCTTTTCTGTCCGCGGGTTATTTGATTGAGTGTTCATGACCACCAAGCTAGTTTTTGATACTTAGGAGGCGCTCACACTTGATTCGTTCCACGTGAGTTACCTGTCAATGTATATAGAGGATGCTAATTGAATACTTGCCTCTACCTCTAACAGCTCAGTGAGATCTCAACAGCAGCAATTATTTCAACTTTCGTTCCATATACCAAACAACTTTTGATATTTCTCACGGTTCGATAATCACAGAATCCTATACTAACCTTCAAACGAAAAACACTATTCTCAATGATGTAGAGTGATGTGCAGATGTTTTGCGTCAGGCTAGACTCGAACACGCATTTCGCCCTATCCGGTAGAGCGTGCTCTATCTTTTGCATCACCGACCCCTGTTTTGACATAATCCCTTTTACATCACAACACATGTATCTGTCAGCAACTAACCGTCAACAGTTCGACCCAAGTAGTCGCTGTGGGCATTATGGGCTATGGCTATGGGCAGTTGGGCATTCGCTATGGGACAAGCGCCGGTAGTGCAAGGGATAGAACACGCACCTCAACACTGGGTGAAATGCGGGTTCGAGTTCCAACTGATGCAAAAGTCTTGCACATCACTCTACAACATTGGGTAAATCATAACATCTTATCGCCGCTAAAAGTGGTTAAATTAAAAAAAAACTATGTTTGATCATCCACACACTATTCTGCTACTTACTTTCCTCATTGATTTAAATCTTTCAATTGCTCTTTCTAGAATAGTGGGAATATCTTTTCCAGTGTTACAATAGAAAATGTAGCCTGAAAAAGAAATTTTTTAGCGTACCTTTTGTAAAATGTTAGCATAAGTCCTGATAACGTCATATTACACGGAACCTGAAATTATGATTGAAATGAAAAAATAGTGACTGCTTCTTGAGTTTATTGTATTAGATTGCATATAATGTTCTGTTGTATTTTCAAAAATGCATGAAAAATTTATTTGTGTAATAATCGATATCTCCCTGAGTTTGTTTTTTATAAAGCTCCGGAAAATAAATCCAGTAACAAGTTCCAATGTAAGTAGAAAACACGGAAATACAAACTTTGTTAAACTATCGTTGAATGTCAAAATTCACCAATTTCATTACGTGTAAAACGAAAATATTTCTACTATCTCAGCCCATTAACCATATAGGAAATGTTTATATTAAACTATTAAAATATGAAAAATCATCTACACACAAGTCCACATCTTCTGTAGATGTGTACGAGCGTCTCAACTCCTTGGTAACTCTTAATCGAGAATCGTCTTCGATCACACATCTTGGTTATGCATGGTACTTTTCGGTTATAAAGGAACAAATGAATAGTCGACCTCATTCGCTATAGAAGAATTTTCCATAGGAGTGATAGTAATCGCTGAAAAGCTCCAATCTCTGCCTAAGGCCATATATGGCCGTTTTTTCAAAAACACCCTTTTATAGTGTTAACAAATCTGAAATAAAACTGCGTCACATCGGCATCGCGCCTTCATTTCTTTCAAACGTATAATTCCCTGGAAAGATGGAAAACATAAGAACCTAGAGAAAAATCTCTTAGTTTCTGAGTTAATCGTTTCTCATGGAGTTTCTTTCAAAGCTGAGAAAATTAGTTCAAATGCATGAAAGTTGCACCTCACATGTCTAGCCCATCAGGTCATCAAGTGATTGTCCCTCCGATAGATTAGCCGGTAAACAAGCCTTCGAATATGTGAAACTCGATCCTATTTCCCCTGCTACACTACAGTGAAACGATCTTTCCAGAAAATAAGCGCAGCGTTGGAATCTAAAACTTGCGCTATCGAAGCATTACTAATAATCTAAAGAGAGCTCTGTTAGACGATGTGCATGACACAATTGTTTTATTTTTCCAACAGCGCTATCAAAAAATTTCTTCCAAAAGGCAAACACATTTTTGAGTTTCTCGAAACTTGTGCTATCGAAGGATTACTAGCACTCTAAGGAAAGAGTCTTGTCCAGCGAAATATAAGTGAGATAAAAAAAGACGCGTGGCTGTGAAAGATAATTTTGCTTTGGATTTTAGAGCGTTATAAAATAGTGTCGAATAGGATGAAACGTGGGTTCGATTCCCGCCTGAGGCCGTGTTTTTGTTCACCACTCAATTCTCTTAGTCATATAAGTAACATAATAATACTGCGAAAAAAGGCAGTGAAAATAGTATAATTTCGAAGTATAAAATAGTGTCTTGAAATATCTGCCAGGTATGGTTGTAGCCACAGATTTAGGCTTTTGATCTATGATTAGCACTCCTACAGAAAATTTTTGAACAGCGAGTAAGGTCGAATATTCATTTGTTTCCTTATAATCGGAAAGTACCTATGTACAAATCTTTTAAACCTGTGCACTCATCCTGCCTAAGATGAACATTTTTTCGCCGGTATCCGGGTGATATGCGGAGTCGTAGATTTGTTTGGCTCTCCAAAGTTCATCGAGTGCCATATTTCCATCGTATATACCTTTTCTGAAAAAGAAACTCGAATTACGTGCGTCAAGTTGAGTGGAGTAATATGCAGGCATATCGCCCAACCTGTAGTTAGTTACAATCTTCCGACTACGTTCAAGCGTTTCTTCACTAAGAAAGATATTTAATGGGTTGGTCGTCGTGAAGAAATGTCGAGCTCGTCCTAGATAAACATTCTACTTAACTAGCTCTAATCACAGAAGGAATTTCGAAATTTGAATCGAGTTAGAAATAGAATTAGAGTGCAAGACTGTATCAAAAACTGTGTATGATTTAAGCCAAATTTGGAAAGCAATGGCTGGTTTCAGCTCTCACGTTGCTATATCAGTGAGCATCAAACTTTCCTCGCGTAGTTTGACTAACACTGACAGCTGAGAACTTATTCAATTCAATAGCTATCTATCGAACTGATTTCTACGACATTTCAATGACAAATCGTCGATGTAATTCAAAATTCCCTTTAGTTCACAGTTATTTTACTTAATTTAGATGATCTGATCACTATTTCTGTTTCGTGCAGTGATTTTGCAAAGATAGAAGTTTTACATATATCTAAGAGAATTGAGTGGTAAGCAAAAATAGGACTTCAGACGAGAGTCGAGTCCGCGTTTTATGCATACCGGGGACGCGTGCTACCACTACACCACCGAGGCTTATTTGCGCCATCACTCATTCTTCAACATCTCTGTGTTAGTTGTCAGCCACTATCCCTTAAAAGGTTTGGTTGGGTATGCGATCTCGCTCTATAAACCCGTCGAATTCAACTCCCGTCTACGGTCGTATTTGTGATCACCACTCAATTCTCTTAGGTATATTCGAAACATCAAAACACTGTAAAAAAAGCAGCAAAAATAGTAGAAATTTGGATTGACAGTTTTAGTTGAACAAAAGAACAAGTAAGAAGTTGCAGTATTTCCGAATCTATAAACCATACAGGTGCACTTGTATGACAAAGGGCACCGATTTATGCGTGCATGTCCTCTGTTCGACACTATACCAGGCTAACCACACCACATTCCCTCCATCATTCCTAAATAAAGAATTTGGCGCTAAACTTGTCTCAAACAGGTCTGTTCCTTCAGTCTACAAAAGCTGTGATGCACATTTGAGAACGCCCAGAAATGAAGGGGCAATCGATGCTGTCAGCAGTCAACGACATTTATGAAAAAGACGAAAGTCATTAAGTAGCAGCTAAGTCCGCACACAAGGTTCAGAGGCTTTGGTGGGCGGTGAATGCGAAGAAACGAATGGAACGCAGAAGCGCTAGGGTTCGTATATCAGATGTAATTGAAGGGTGGTGTAAGAAAAAAAACGAGACATTTCGTGGTTAATACTCTACAGTTCGGAAAAAGTTTGCGAGGAAAAAGTGCATTGTAAAATTACTAAAAATAAAAAAATGAGGCAAACAATCTAATTGGAAAAAGTTTTGCTGTGAGATATGATTATTTTGAATCACACTATGTAAAGAGATTCATTTAGAACAGCTCAAAATGTGGTTGAGAAGCCTAGAAGAGTAGACGAGCCAAAACGGATTATTCGGATGGATTAATTCGAGAAACGCATCGAAATTCTTACCTTTAAAGGTGTTTTGATCCCATCGTGGTTTCGAAATATCAGGTAGGACCTTTAGTGTCGATAACCTCTCGCTCATACCTCGCAGTCAAGCAGTGGTCTCAGAATGTTTCACTAAAAGAAGCTTCGTTAGACAACGTGGCAAAATATTGACTTGTTGGGCGTGGACAATTGACGGAGCGTTTTGATTTCACGTGTACAATTCTGTATTCTTCACAAACCATTCCTCATCTCGAAACAAAAAAGACGGAGTTGAAAAAAATATCGATTCTGGAAGTGTGAGAGCATTGCAGAAACTGCAATAACTGCACATCTTGCCAAACATCATTGCATTAAATAAGAATTTAGGTAATCTAAGTCGCCTTTAAAGCATTTATGATATGAATTATTAGATATGGATATGTATAAAGAATTCAAAGGTTAAAGACTTACCTTGTTAGAGGAACACCATGATAATTGGAGAAAATTTAGGAAAACGTTTGAGAATAACTTAGCTTGGCTAGTCAAAGAGTCTCTACCTAACACAAAAAATGATTTTCTCTACTATTGTCCGTTGCTAACTGCTTGAAAATGGATTAGAAGAGAGTTAGATAACGCGGATATATCCGATTTGAATAGCGTTCTGGTGAAAGTACGGATAGCACGAAACAAAGTCGTTTCACAATACTCAAAAAGCATTCACGGCTCATCTAATACCATAGTACCTAAGATTTAGCATGACTAATTCAAATCTCAATCGTTTTCAAATAATCAGAATTTATGGCACCGAACACTCTGATTGACTATTGCTGACGACTGGTTGTGGTGAGACTGGGATTATTCTATCATGGACATTTCCGAATTCTACAAAAAATCAAAGTTGAACAGCATTTGGAAAATTAGTGAGGACAAAGTGACACATTTCAAGACACAGTGGATTACGAAGAGAAATTTGACCACTGACGTTGAAAGATAACGATATAAGAGAAGGAATCGATTAAGTATTGGAACTCACATGACATTTAGAGACGAGTTATCTAAGTACTCCAGTAGTCTATATATCTATACATGTAATAGGTTGATTGAATGATGCTAAGGCATCTGGGAACATGCCAAAAAAAAAGTGCTGAGAAATTTCAGTGCTAAGACTTGAAATTCTAGAAAAACTAATTTCATCTCGTAAGACGATGAAGAAAGGCTCGTGTTAGCTCCAGTGAGACCTTGGAGCTTATTATGGAAGTGTGGCTGAACGTTCTCTGATGTGATTCTAGGCACTTCGCCCAAATTAGTTTCTCAAAAAAGAGACTGAAACACATTGGTACTTTTAGCTTTATCGCTTCTAAAATTACATTACTCGTAAAAATAACAATTTTTTCACTCTAACTTTCTAGCTCCACGAAATGTTCATGATGAGGTTACATACACGATTCCGTAAGGTATTTACAGCAGGAAAAACTCGTTTGACATATGGGCAAAAATGTTTTGAAACAAAGCAAATTTAAGCCGAATCTCAACTCGAGGATCTCTGTCATTCCTTGGCAAAAGGTGTAATTAACGCCAATAAGTTGACAACACCCTACCGGCCCGTTAAAGTATAAATGATAACCTAAGTATTTGCAGGCAACAGGCTTCCCTCAATTTTATAATTAGCGAAAACCTGAAGAAAGAATTGCGCGTCAATCATTTAACTTTAACCATCTCTAGTGAAAAACACATTAGAGGAGTCCTTGTTTTTCTTTTCGAGGGAGGCGCATTCGCAGTCCATGCGATCTTTGCGCGGCTGGTTTCCGCTTGGACAGCTTAGTAGGCGACTCGTAAAAAACGGTAACTACTTTGGAAGATTATTTGTTGCTTGATGCGATTAGAATCCAGGTCTGATGATCCTTTTCTGACGAGTAATGAAGATGCTTGCCTGACTGAGTTGTGGGCGATCTGATATTTCCAAGCTCTGAAAAAAATGAGACCGCCGAAACGTCAGCCATCAGAATAAGTTTTATTATGAAAACTTATGGTTGACTTGATAAGAAAAAAGGCAATTATCTATTGAACAATTCCGACTTGGCATTATAGGAGTATTCAAAATGACAACGTCATCAAATGGTGCGGCAGAACTCTCAAATGAAAGCTGTCATCGTCATAGATGACGATTGTAGGGCCAAATAAATTGGAGGAGTCGTGCTGTCATATTGTCATGTGAGCGCGAGTTAACAAATTGTTTGAGTATCAGTTGAATGTTCGGAAAAAAGCAGTGAGTGACGTTTTCTTCAGGCGAAACGAACAAATGCAAAACGATCTAAAAGCTTGCCATTTGTCAAAAAAGCATGGAGCTGGTAACAAGAAACCAACCGTTTTTTCAGAAGAAAACAAGCATCTGAGGGATAACGTAGTTCGATTTTCTAACTGTCAAAGAAAGTGTGGCCGTAGGTGCTCATATGATGTTTAAAGACCTTCAAATATCCATAGATGATTGATAACTGCGAATGTTTTTTGATAACTCTAGTGATTGCGATGGTAGTAGACATAAAGAATGTTTGGGTAACCAAGGTAGAACTCAGGGTCATTCTCAAAAGAAGAGAGGAATCTGCAAGAACAAGTCGAATATCTACCTTAATATGTAGAACTTAATTGAGGCGGTCAAAAGGATCAAATGGAACAAGTGCCAGACATGGACAATAAGTAGAAGCAAGACATATCTTTCGTTTCGAGTGTTTTTTTAAGACCACAGCTCAGATTTCATTATGCCTGATCATCATTTTTTAAGCCACTCATGTCTGATCTATCAAAGAGGGTTGACTTATAGAGCCCGATATACGTGTATCGATCTTGTGATCTCGTCAGCCGGGCAGTTACCCTTTCTCGTCTTTTGCCGATCCTGTGTGGGTGCTCCAGTCCTCACACTAAGAGTTGGCGACGACGAACGTTCTACACTCTATGTTCAGTGAAAATCTCACCGAACACAGAGCGTTGTACACTCGATTGCTTTTGGCTAGTATATTCTATATATCATATCTTTCGTTTCGAGTGTTTTCTTGAAACCACTACTCAAATTTCAATATGCCTGCTGATCATTTTTTGAGTCACGCATGTCAGTAGTCTCGAAACGAAAGATATGATATATTGAATATACTAGCCAAGAGCAATCGAGTGTACAACGCTCTACGTTCGGTGAGATTTTCACTGGACATAGAGTGTAAAACGTTCGTCGTCGCTAACTCTTAATTTGGGGATTGGAACACCCACACAGGATTAGCAAAAGACGAGAAAGGGTAAATGCCCGACTGACGAGATCGCATGATCGAAACACGTGTATCGTGCTCTGTAAGTCAGCCCTATTTGATAGACCACTGACATACGTGGCTTAAAAAATGATCATCAGGCAGAAGCAAGACATATATAAAAAGTATACATTTATTCTGAGTGCACATAGCACGGTGGTGAACGATATTTTGTAAAACGCATTGTTCTTGGCTTGACCGCGTGCACTGAGGCAGTCATCGTTGTCCGGTTCTTTTCTGTTAGACGACACGGGATGAAAAAACGATCTCTCTCGATCTTTCCGTTACACCTTTGCTAATTATTCGAAAACTCAAATCTCTTGGTACTGCACTACGTAGGCGTTTTTTTAAGAAAGCATTTTTACAACGCTGTGGTAATAAGGAAACGTTTGAAAACCACACATGTGTACTTCTTGCACGACAAAGCTTTTCTTTTGCAGTAACTAAAGTCATTTGATAGCATAGGTTTCAGCGACTCCAATGTTACGCTTATTTCCTGGAAAGACTGCTTACAGCTTTGTTTACTGTAGCAGGGAAAATAAAACCAAGTTCCACATACGCGATGCACTGCTTGTTTGCTAGTGAGTGCAGTTTTTGTTATTTTATTGGTGATTTTTCCCTGAATTGGAAAAAACACCTAATAAAACGTTTAAATGTGATACTACAAGATTTCCTCTGCACATTCAAATGCATTTCATGCTTCCGGCGAAATAATATTGAAGGGTAGCCGATGTAAAACATAATTTTATTTCGAATGCTAAACATTTGCAAAAAGACTTTGATAAAATTTGGCTACGTGGCACATTAGCAGAGATTCAAGCTTTTGAATAATTACTAAACTCTTATAAAAAGTTTTTGTCCTGAGAGAGTGGCCGTATATCAATTTCTAACAGAAAAGAACCAGGTCGCTAAATATTGATGACAGGCTTGTCAGGGATTACAAAAGCGCAAACCTGGTTCACTGATAGACATCTGCTCTTATATTAGCTACACAAGCTGAATGTACGCTGTATCTTGCAGTAAACATAAATGATAAAACGAAAACTCTCGACGCTGATTAATAAATGAGGAATGTACTACGAATTCAACTTCATCAAAGATCGTTGGAGGTCACTGAATGCATACATATTAGGCATTTAAAATGGTCCAATGGTGGCCCATCAATGTGTCAATTCAGCATCGCCATTCTCCCAAATCAATCTGGTAATTCACCGACCCCATAAGGGAAGGAAGGCTTGGTGAGCCTTGGATGTCAAATCCCACTAAACATTGCTCACGTGTATCTCGCAGCGCTTCTATAACCACTGCGACACAATTGTCCTCACAGTCACCTGTCACTTGTCACTTGTCGCCTCGTTGATCGTCGAGTGACTCAAGCGGGTACCAGCAACACTTCCACTTTTCTCTATTGCGTGCAATAGTAGCCTAGTGGTTCCTCTTCTCTCTAAGGATTCGCTCAGCATCATGTCTTTCTTCTAGTCCTTTTGTGAGGAAATAGGACCATCGGGAGGTGATCTTCCTGTAGAGCGTTTGATGTCCCGAGGAATCCAGTCGGTAACGGCTCTCGTCCATCGGTTGTCGCTGAAGCGCATCACGTGTCCGGCCCACCTATTTTCGATATCCTGCCCTGTAGAACGACGTTTCTGATCTTCGATTGTTGACGCAGGTCCAAACTTCGGATCCTTTCTCTCATTTGCGAGATACCAAATTTTCCTAGCATCAACCTTTCGAATGCGTGGTTCAATAACGCCAGATGATCTTTCATCCTGCCCACGTAGCGACCACGTTTCTGCTGCATGCGCTAAGGCAGGGATAACGGTCGAGTTGAAAATACCCTCACAGTAAAAATAAGAATTGCCTTATGAAAACCTTGTCAGCTTCAACCTCAAAATTTTTACGCATCTTCACAACACGCCCCTTACCTTTTTTTACTGTGCGGACGTCAGCAATTCTAGCACCAAAATGATTCCCTCTCATCGTTCTAAACCTCTTCAAACAATATTCTACTTTCATTAATGAACCATAAGAGGTTTTAATAAATTTTATTATTTTAGCTAACATTTCGGCAATTATACCATCATCGGAGCGACGTTAACTCGAGTCGAGTGTCCACACAAATTGTCTTCTTGCGATAATGTTTTCGCAGCCGTCTCACCAAGGCGAACTTATTAGTGTGAGTCATCGAAATAATGAGACATGAGGCGCATATTCAGCCCTTCTGAACAGCGCTCCAGCCACTCTGAGGTGACTTAGGTTATTCATCAGTTTCCCAAGATATAGGACGGTCCTGGGCGATTGTCAACCAATATTATTTGCTTCTCCATGATCCATCCTGCAGCAGTCGAACTCCAAATAGCTTACATGTACGAAAGCGCTCTACGGCAACCAATAAACAAGCAACCTACAAAACGTCTCAGCCTGGCTGCCTTCGAGTTTACAAGGTGATCTGCGGCTAGCATTCTACGACGTTTGTAGATTTAATGATATCTTCAACCACGCCATGAAAGCGAGGAGACGATTCGAATGTTAGAAGTACGGGAACTCCAACAGTAATAGAATTGCTATGACACGGCTCAAATGAAGTGATGAAGTGAAAAGCGGTAAAGAAAGAAGCCATTAAATTCAGTTTCCATTGAACCTCCGTGTTGATGATATACATTCTACTTTGATTGACTAGGCAGCACGAAAGTCTTATGAATTATTGTCAGCCACATGTCATCTAATGCTAGTTCGAATACTGCAGGAAAATTTTTGTCCGGAGTAGCAAGTAATATTGTCCAGATGTCGTTCAAAGATCATCCTGTATCTTTAAGAACCACCGACTGATTTCAAGCCACTTTAGCGTGGCTAGCGTCTTGTATAAAAAGGCAACGCTGAATATGTTCGTCCGTTAGTGAAGTGACCATTATTACTCGATTCGTATCGGTGCGACGCCCGAAGACCAACATTGCAGGGAAACAACTGCTGTGCACACACGACGCGAATCATTGTGATTGTGATAAAGGCGAAAGTGCCGATATTTCAGCAATAGCATTACATGTAGCTTTTCAACCCGGTGATTGTCAGGTAACTCGGCAGACACTCAGCCGCGTGAAAGAGTGGCTCAGTGTGTCTTTTTCGCGTCAGTTCGTCGAGCATCATGTCTTTCTTCTAGATTTTTTGTAAAGAAATGAGACTATTAAGTCGCCTTCTTGTTGTTCGTCTGGCATCTCAAGGAATCCAGTCGGTAACAGCTCTCGACAATTGACTGTTGGTAAAACACATTACGTACCCGGCCCCACTTTATTTACGATAACCTGACGTGTAAAACGTCGTCTTTGATTTTGATCGACTTTCGCTTCCATTTTGTCTCTTTTCAACGTCCGTAAAACACTCTGGAGGTTGGAGGTGAGAGGATTTGGTAAGATGGCATTGCCTTGGCGAACCCCTCTTTTGTACCTTGTGTGCTGAGTAGGGACTTTCTGGCTACTTAGCTTTTCCATGGCTTCTTCAGCTTTAATTGAATCAGCGACCTTCCTCAAATCTTTGAAAGTGAGACAGGGCGGTCTTTAGTACTCTCATAAAACTTCAATGAGGTTCGTTATCGCTTGAGTGTGGTCTACAGTATTGAAGGAAGCACTGTGGCTGAGTGGTTGTGATGCTCGTTGAGGCACGAGTGGAGCCGATCTCTACCTCCAACACTCTTCGACAATCAAGAACGAATGCCTTATGTGGAACGCCACAGTCAGGCTACACTAGAGATTGAAAGGAGACGCGCTCAATCAGTATTACGACGTTTGAGAAGAAGACGAGAAAAACTGAATGCTAGAAGTACCAGGATTTGCACAATGGAAAAAAACGCTGAGAAGACGTATAATAAAGTGCCTATAGTGGTATACTTTTATCGGAACCTTGTTCGATCACATGGTTTTCCTCCGTGCAGTGCTCCGTCAATCCTGTTTAGATGCCTCCAGTATAGTGTTTATACCGGCGGGCAACAAACAGATTGGGCGATAATTGCCAATGTCGTGAAGTTGTCTTTCTTTCTGACCAATAGCTCAGTCTTGATAGTCTTCTATTGAATGAAACCTAGCATTCTGTCCACCGACGTGTGAAAAGCCGAGCAAGTGTACTGTTAAGAAGTGTGAGCTTTTTAGGTGCTTAGCATATATCCTGTCCAAAAATTGAGATCGGTTCGATTCTTTATGGTTCGTTTGCCCAATCGCTGATCATCTTTTTCCTCCATGCGAGACCATTCTGAAAGTCCTTATTCTTCTTTCTCTACACTGGTTACCTACTTGATTGCGTTGGTATCATACGATGTATGTTCACATTTGACTCATTGAGTTGTGCACTTCACATCATGTTGTTTGAAATTAAGGAATCATTTAGAACTCATAGTTCTTACTAGAAAATGTAATCTTTTATAGAAAACATAGTGTTTTTGAAGTGAAAAGCGTTCGAAGTATTCAGAAGTGAACCTTAAAAATCTAACAGATGACGAATTTACTTTTAAAACTTTGATGCTTATTCGCACGATAACTTGGTCATACAAGCAATGATGGTTTTTCTCTGTCATTAATCACAATCCAGAGAACATTGAATTTATTTATCAAAAAAGTTAAATAATTCTCTAATCTCTGAAGCATGAAGTCAACTTTTGATTTTGTCATGTAAATATGCCTCTGTCACTGCGTCTAACAAATCCTTATTGAAGAAATTTTTCTCCGTTGCGTTGCGCTCTCTGAGGTCTTCGTTCCACTGTTTGCTCTCATTCAAAAGACACGGATAAGACATCTGGATACTTGATTCAACACGAAAGGAAAATTGATAAACTTGTTAATGGATTTGTCCCACAATATTTCCTATGCATCTGACCACATCAAATGTTATAGTGGTAACATAATTCATATTTCGCCTAAGCGAAGACTTGTGGGAGCATAAAGAAGAAAGGATAAAGCTCTCGGCGTTAATCAATCCCTAAGGGATGCTCCATGCATTCGTCTCAATTTCTGACCTCGTTTGAGGTGATTGAATGCATATCTGGCCTTTACAGTAACTCGCGGTGGCTTCCTTGTATCGAGTCAGTACTGCTTATCCTCCCAAACAAGTCTGACACCAGTCTGGTACCAATTAACCAATCTCCGGAGGGATGGATGGTTTGGTGAGCCATGAGCGCGGATTGCACCATTAACCTCGTGTGAAACGCAGAGCATTCCTAACCACTTCGCCACATGCGATCCACAGTGTTTCTGTTCTTTTAAATTAGCCTTCTATAAAAGCGCAATTAGGTGGGGTCCGATTAGCTCGATACGTAGGATTGAACCACTTACTACGTGTATTTTGTGCAGGCTTCTCATCAATCTGCTTCTCCTGTCACAATGGTGTGCTTTGAAAAATTTTGCAACTCATGTCGTAGTTCTATGAAAATCTGGAAAAAACAGCACTCCGTCGTTTGAAAGGTAGTGTCTAATGAAATGCAAAATTCGATGTTAATGAGTTTCTTCCGTCATTCTTGTGCCACTGTCAAATAGTTGCACAGTTCTCCTAAGAAAACTCTTCTACTTCATTGTTGAATAATATAGTCTTTTAAGGCCTACTAAAATTACATTCACATTGTGGAAACAATTTTAGATGCGTTAGTAATTGACTAAATTGCAAAGATCGCCAATTGCTTCTCAAAAATACAAAGTTGATAGATTGGATGAATTTTATCAAATTTTTCCGATTCCATCTTTTTGCGGAAACAGATTCATTATGGTTCTGCAAGTTGATCAATGTTGATACGACTCGCGAAGCGAATAACGATATCTACACTTCCACCTGATGCTAGTTCGGCTTCACTGGCTAATATAGTGCTTCTTTGTGCAACTCATGAAAAGAGTTTGCCATACAAAATTCTCTCTTTGCCATATGGAGTGTTATTTTCAGTTATATCGATGAAAGAAGAAGAAAGCGCATGTAGCGCAATGGTTAGAGGTGCTCTGCGTCGCACACGAGGTCAGTGGTTCGATCTCGCGCTCACGGCTCACCGAGCCACCCATCCCTCCGGAGTCGGTAGATTGGTACCAGACTGGTTTCAAACTTGTCTGGGAGGATAAGCAGAATTGACTCGATATAACGGAAGGCCACCGCGAGTTAATGTGAAGGCCAGATATGCATTCAATCACCTCGAAGTTAAAAATTGAAGACGAATGCATAATGCATCTCACAGAAATTGGTTAACGCAGAGAGTTTTATCCTTTATCCTCTTTTTTGGATAAAGATCAAGACAAATTTTCTACCAAATACCCTTTTTTTCAAATTTTAATTGCCAAATTTGAGATATGACTTAAGGCCAAGTGGTCGGCGTCCATAGCATCGAGATGTCTCCGCTCCAATTTCAGTAATTCTGCTCAAAAACTCTTGGCAGAGTTTTATCTTGTCATTATACTTGAATACATCATAAGTATAAATTTGATGCTTCTCAGTGCTTGAAAACTGCTGTTTTCTTTCCGAACACTCTTGAACCAGTCCAATAAATGTGTTTTTCAATTAAAAATGACTGATATGAGTATGCAAAATTTTAGAAAAAAGCGAAACTAGTTTCAAGCTATAGCGAATAGTCCATATTTTTTCCGTAAACTTTGCTTGTTAACGACACCTCATAGTACAGTATTTGGTTCAAAGTAATCTGACCGACAAAGCCCTGTTTGACAGACCACTGACATGCGTGGCTAAAAAATGATTGCAAGGCATATTGCAATTTGAGCTGTGGTATTAAGAAAACACTCGAAACGAAAGTCATAATATATTGAATATACTAGCCACGAGCAATCGAGTGTACAACACTCTGTGTTTGGTGAAATTTTCACTGGACATAGAGTGTAAGATCTTCGTCGTCGCTAACTCTCAGTGTGGGGACTGGAGCTCCCACAGAGATTAGCAAAAGACGAGAAAGGGTAACTGCCCGACTGACGAGATCGCAAGATCGAAACACGTGCATCGGGCCTTATAAGTCAGCCCTGTTTGGCAGACCACTGACATGCGTGGCTCAAAAATGATTGCAAGGCATATTGAATTGAGCTGTGGTCTTGAGAAAACACTCCAAACGAAAGGCAGTCCACTATATTTCGATGCTAATCAACTAGTTGGTGGCACACCACGTTACTTGATAACAAAAAAAAAATTAAAAACTATCAGAGCTTCCCATTCTCATAAATAGTTCTCACATTCTCATAAAAATTTTGATTTAATTTCATGAAATTCGAGGTTATAATGTGATGTTGAAAGGATCATCGCTTGAAGTCTATTAAATTAGACCTGCTTCGCATTCTTCGATTGCATGAAAAAGCCACGTAATACTTACCCTAAAATATTCCTATTATTCTACAGTTGCAAACCTGTTGAAATGTTTTGGCTGACAGTTTCCTTATGATCTAGTTCACTCCGTTTGAGGACAGTATCCAGTTGGGACGCAAATTCATGAGCGTCCGTTTTAGTGTATACTTTTCATGGGAATCGAATTTGGAATTCATTGCATTTTTCAAATTGTCCTTCATCTGTTCAGTTTTCAACGAAAACACAGAGAAGAGGAGAAATTTTCGTCGGGAAAGGGGCCAATTGATTCATGCATGGACTCACAGTGTCCTGCGTAAAGCGAAGTGATTTTAACAACTGTTTATCTATTCTGTAACCTGTTGTTCCTGTTTCGATCAAACTTTCACCGCAAGCTGTTTGCTCACTTCTAATAACTTTTTTTTTAGTACGAACAGGTTTTTTCAACGTTTTGATGTCTTCTGTACAAGAGTTGTTGTTTCTTATGAGTATAATTGTCTTTTGTGGCTATCCAATCGCAGCGATGCTGAAATACGAGCCCAACTCAGAGACTTAAGTGGGCTTCAGAGCGGCGATCAGTATGAAGTTCACTGGAAACGATAATCATGGATTGAAAGCCTGTCGAAGGCTCCAAGTTTTGCTCATATCTTTACATCATCATGGCTGTATTTAACATGGTACTCTGCTATGAAGAAGGACAAGGCGTAAACACAAGTTGAGATAGTATGCTTTTACAAGAATCTCTATCCGTATAGCGATTAGGAATGATGAGATTTGATTTATGTTTCTGACATACCCAGCGGTGATGTAGAAGGCAGTTCTCCGTGGTGTGAAGTACTATAAGAAATACTGAGTTGGAAAATACAATCACACTTATTTTTCGATGACTAAATTAGTTTCCAATGCCATTCCCTTCTTATTTTGTACTTCAGGCGATGAAATTCACTCGCGCTTATATATGATTCTTTTTCTCAGTGGGTAGCCACCTACTTCATCCATTTCGAAAAGATATTTTCGTCAAACTTCAAGAGTCTTCACCCTGCTGTCTTTGCTTTTTTTTTCGTGTTTTCTTCGCTACTTCGACATAATATTGAAATATCGATAAAACTGCCTTTCACGTGGCACTTTTTCACTCAACACCAAAACATGAGATAATCATAATCTTGGCATTGCATATCAGTCTCTTAATGAGCTACATGAAGTCTTCAAATCTTTCTCATAGCGCCGGAGCTATCAGCAAAGTGTGGGCAGACTGACACGTAAGTCAAAATTTGTTTCGCTCAAGGATACCTATAATAAAGTTGCGTAGAAGGTAGCAGTTAGTACAACGAATGCCAAACCTAAAACAAGGGTGACCCCCTGAAAATACTACGTGAATTCATCTCCACTCACATTGACACAAAAAATTTTAGCTTCAAACTTCAAGTGAGCATGTCAAAGCAAACTATATTAATTGCATCAAAAATTTCTTCAATTTCTAATTATTTGTATGCATCATACTACCATTTTTTGTAATCACAATAAAATTTTTTTCGTCGACATTCGTATTCAAATCAAACAATCGAGCAAGAGTCAGTTAATCTTTCTTCGAAATACTATGGTTTCTACAAATGCACTGTTGATGATTACGGCTGCTCGGATTCTGATAACATTTGGAAACGAATTTTCAAAACTATCTTGGCATTTTCATAGTAAAGAGCTTGATAAAAGAAATAACATTGAGGATTCATACTCATACTTGAGCGAACCGTGGAAAGTCTCTTCTATAAGGCAACCAGATTTTCAATTTCTCAACAGTTCTAGCTAATAAAAAATTACCAGTAGTTTGCGAAATACCGGACTAGGTTGTTAAGAGTTGTTCATTCGTACATGACCGTTCATCAATAAACTTGTTGTAAATAATTCGTCAAATAGGAAAGGAAAAAAAGGCAAAGCAAAGGAGTTTAGGATAGAAATGAAAGTTGTCAAACTCTGCTTTTCTATTACGTAGTACCCAGCTTACACTACATACGAAGCAAATCATGCGAATTTGATAGCCGCCTCAATTTTCACATCGACATTTATCAGCTCATAATTGACTATACTGAGGTGGAATCGAAAGTTCACGTGTAAAGTACAAGTAGCCTTATTCTATATACATTTTATTTGATCCGTCTTCACAGCGTTTTTTTTTCACTCCGTGTTTCTAACATTAAATTCGTATTATCGTCTCCTTCTTGAACGTCGTAGAATACTGGTCGAGCGAGTCCCCTTGCAATCTCGGGGCTAGCCAGACTGTGGCATTCCATAAGGCGTTGTCGTTGACCATTAAAGAGCGATGATGGATAGAGCTCGGCTCCACGCGGGCCGCAATGAGCATCACAATCATCCGGCCACGGCCCCTTTCTTATCCTACTATAATGGAAATCTGATTCTGTGAAATTCGTATAACTCAAGTGTTGCACACCTTCCTCCAACCTTTTACGAACATATGTAGTGATCTCAAAGCAACTTTCGCGCATTTTGCTCTGTATTTACAGAATTCGATACATACGCCTGTATGAGCATATAATTTCGCTCTCTTGACACTGTTTCTTTCAATTTAAAATTTCTTGAAAAAGCGTCGGTGGTGCAACGGTTAGCATACGCTCCCAGAATGAGTGAGATCTGGGTTCGAATCCCGGCTGACGCAAACGTTTTTGCACAGCACTCTACACTTTTGGGTATAAAGTTCTTTTTCGAGTAAGGCAAATCAACTGAGCAGGACAGTAGAAAGAGAATCCCAAAAATTCGGTTCACTGCGCCTTCCTTGATCACTAAATACTGAATACTGAAAAAACTGATTTAGGTGAACATAGAAATTTCTCTCCAATAAGGCACAAAAATGAAGAGCCAGTCGCACTGTGACTGGTTGGTCGTGCAAGGGTTGAAAGCGTATGTTTCCAACACGAAATCACGTGCTCAAGCAGAGCTACACCCGACAGAAAAAACATGGTGTTTTTCGATGTATCGCTTTCGTTGACAATTACCCGTTCTTCTCTAGAAGATCTAAATTCACATTTTTGAGTTGTTTTTTGAAAATTCAATTTTAAACGTATTTGAAGTTGGAAGTTTGACGCAAAAAGATTACATGAACGGCTAACGTCCCTAGAATGAAGTGAATTTTAGAAGCCTAAATAGCTCTTCACTCCTCTAGTCTGCTGATGATTGACAAGTCTGGCAAGCAATGCTGAAATCTAGCTTTGCATGTTATGTGTTACAATTAGTGTTGTTGATCGCCCATCAGCCATATAGAGCGAGAGGATCTTCTAACTATCCAACTGTGACATGTGAACAGAGTGAGTTCAACAATGTAAACCATTTTAAATTTTTTCTCCAGAAGCTAAAATCGAATTTAGTAATGAGTCAGAAGGTCTAGCAGCGCGTTTAGAATTAAACAAGGATTGATGTACATGCACTATGGTCAAAGTGATCAGTGGACTTTCTCTACTCCAACATTGTCAAACTTCTTCTACAATTCTTTTCGAGAGTTTGGCATATTGAGAATATCAGTTGCTCGAGATTTTAACGAAGAGATCTTTCTGTTGGTGACTTCACGCTTTTTATTGTATCGGGAAGGTAAAGCTGATGTTGAATGTATCCTAAAACAACATACATCAATGGTAAAAACATGTAACACATCCTCAGTTATCTTGCATAAAGGTATTACACACTTTGCATATTCTTTTGAACGGGTCACTAAATAGATATAAATTGACAGAGACACTGATTTTTTGAATTCCACTATTTTTCCAATGGCTACGAATCATCGACTAATCGGGACCAAATATGCCCAAAAAGTGGATTTAGGCTTCAAAACAATATTTTGTACTAAATTTGTTCGTGGCTTATCTAACATTTTGTTTGGCTCATTTTTCGCATTATTTTTTATTTCGGAGCACTGTGGCAGGGTGGTTCTGATGCTAGCCAAGGCGCGCACGAGCTGAACCCCTCCCTCCTCCCTTCCCCCTATCCCCCAAACACTCTCCGGCAGCCAACAACGAGCGCCCTATGAAACGCCTCTTTCAGGCTGTCCTCGACATTGCAAGGAAACGTTCTCAGCCAGAATTCTACGGTGTTCAAGAAGAAGACAAAAAAAATTAGTTCTAGAAGTGCTGAGATTTGCACAGTGAAAAAAATGTGTGGACAGATCAATAAAATTCCCAAGAAACCTTTATCTTACTTAAACGCGCTGGAATTAAGATAGCGCTGAATTCCTTTACTATTTTTCTTAGCAGTAATACAATACTTCACGCATACCGCAGACGTGTGCTGCACTATATCCCCAGGTTACCGCTTTTCTTTAACTCTTCCCTTGATAAACCCTGTCGTGATCGCAGCAGCTAAGCTCTAATGGACTCGATTGAGCTGACAACTACTCGAAATATATAATCTATTAAAATTTAATATTACCATCCAGAAAATTTGACTTCTGACGAGAATGTAACCCGCGGTTCACCCACAGCAGGAGCGTCTAAAGAATGCAGCAGTACTCTTCCAGTCACCGGATATGTGAAAAATATGTAAAAGCAATAGAGGCGGTTCTGCATTCATAATTCCAGCGCCCTCGGTATGGAAGAACTGCGACGCAACTCTCGTCTAAAGTTGAACTTTGCGTACCACTCTGTACTTTTGGATAATGACAACATCGTCAGCATAGCTATTAATTCGGCAGCACTCTTCCAATCAACGCACCTTTTTTCTATGTGATAATGGAAAAAATGTGTAAAAGCTGTAAAGCAGTGGTACTTTTCTGACACTGGTCAATCAACCCTTTCATGACAAACCAATCACATCGTGAACGGCCCTTTATTGAAGCGTGATTTCTATGTTCCTATAAATCATAACGTTCTATTTCTAAGCTCGACTTTCTCGCACAAAATGAAGCATATGTGAAAGGGCAGTATTTCTGCAATTAGTTGTTTAGATAATATTAGTTCAAGACTACTAATTGACATATGCATCAAAATCTGTACCTACGGGCATCACATCAGAAATACATCTATGCCAAAATGAGTAAGCATGGTCGTGGAAGGATTGAAGTCCTGTTGTGGATCCTATCTATTTCTCGGTTGATAGACACTGACAGCTCAGCATTGTAGTACAGAATTACAGAATATGAAGGTACAAAAGTGTAAAGCTATTCTTGGTTCATCCTGTTGACGATTTCTCTGTTTGAATGGACAATTTTCCCAGAATTTAGTTGCACGGAAACTTTATGTCGCAAAGGCCAATGAGATAGCATTCTCATTATTTTCTTCTGCATGGTCTTCTTCAATTGCTTTTTTATTGTCCGGTCGTTGAAATGTAGATAGGCACGTATTTCTCTTTGTTGTGGGTCACGTTCTCCAATGCGTCAGTCGGAAAGCAATTGTATATAGTACTTGATACACTAAGGAGCAAGTCTCGTTCAGAAAAACCAAACATTTTTGATAGTCATTTTGCTAAACAGAGTTCTCTGCAGGAGCGTTTGTGATTAGAGGGCAGCTTGACTTGCACATAATTCACAGAGTTAATTTTCCTTTTTTGGCGACTAGATTCGATGTAAACAATCAAGTGACAATTTGCTGAGACGAGCGCTTTCTTTAGACCAAATAGGTTTTACATGGGCACTTCATAAGTTATCGCATGATTGCAGAAGGAAAAGATTAGGAAAAGCTTCTGTACACCATCAATAAACCACGTCAAGAAGTGTGTACTCCATCGATTCACCACGGACCCCACTGCTTCATGATATTGGCCAAGCCTTTCGTCAGTGTGATGTGAAATGCCTGCGGCATGTTAATGTATGATCTGTTGAACAAGTACTTTTGAGAATAATTTTCAACACATCACGTATAGTTGTGGTTGAAAGATTTGGTAGTTTGTGCGAAAAGTGATATCTATAGATTTCTCATCCTCTATGGTGGTTTGTTTTGCTGGACAGAAGTTCTCCATGATTTTTTGGACCATCCGGTACCTTGTAAAATGTAGATGTGGAACTCGAAATGGCTCAGGAAGAGCTACGCGCTCAATAATTAACCATTTAATTATTTGCAATCAACCTCTTTACTTGGGAGAACAAAATAAGCAAAATAGGATTTTGAACTATGAAGGAGAAGTTACTGAGAAAGCCTTTTTTCATGAACAACGGATCCCATAGCTCTCCATAACTCAAACCTTTAGGCCATGCGGTGCGTTTCGTATCGAGCTGAGTGACTTTAGATCTCACTCAGCTAGTGTAATGACGGCGTCGCGTTTCGTGGGAAAGCAGGCAGATAGTCAGACACGCATGCACAGACATGCAGATACCGCCTTTTTGGACTGCCGCGTAAGCGACGGTGCGACACCACTTACCTATCCAAGGTGGCCCCCAAAGGGTTAATCTGTCAATTGGTTCCAAGCACTCTAGGAAAAAATTCGTATGACAAAATTAAGACCACTTTGGAAAAGTCTGAAATCTGTAAAATTCACGCAATCGTGCAAGTGTTAGGAGAAGCGATGAGTTCAGGACTGGTTGTTTGGGTGACTGCGACTGATCAGCGGAACTATACACTTCTAGTGGCAGTGCCGAGAACTTGAGTAATCGAAGTTGAATGGAAGGATTCACAGGAGTAGCTGCATGATGATGAGATTGTCTCCATTGTGAGGCTGTACTACTTCAGACTTGGGTAAACCAACCGTTTATCCACATGTTTGCAACATCATGGCAACGTGTTAGATAAGACTTTCAGTACCAAAATAAGTAATTCACAAAACGATACAACAATTACAACCGAGACGAAAATGAAGGCACAAAGCATAAACGCTATAACTATTGCTAAATCAAAGCTTTTCGGTGGTTAATGAAGATTTAGGAGTGCTATGATGTTTATGCAGTAATGTTTATGTAATAAAGAAACGGTAGACCTATAATTACAATGTGCTGCGGTATCGTTGGTCATAATTTTCAGGAACTATTATAGCGCGAAAGGCTATAAGTCGCAGTAGTTATGAGATGCGATCAGTAATAAGTGAAATGCATGAGGTGCTATGATATCAATGATACAATGACATTATGTACTTTGAGTGATGAACTATAGTGTAATCGGTAGAGATGGCTATGTGATTAAACTGTATGAATCACGTGTTGTCCAACAGAGATCAATGTTGTTCGCTATGAAGTACTCGATGATGAGAGACGTCGTGACTGATGAACTGCATGAAAAATAGCATATACATGGTACAGTTGACCGAACTAAAGTGCTATAAGCGGCGAAATGCATAGTAGTATCGTGAGAGGAAATACCTAATGAACAAGCAAAAGAATGATTGGCCCAAAGGAATGATGTTATATGACATGGAAATCAGAGACGGGTAGACGAGCACCGACTCAGAGAGGCATGACGAGTGGAATGACCTGTAGGGGGCAGAGTGGACACCAAAGGCGTGCTGTTCCAAGTGTTGGCATGCCGCCGATGTAGAGCCCAGCTGAAGATCTGAAACGAAAGTGTAGTAGATCGGGTAAGTGGTTAGAACGCTCTCCGGAAAGCGTGAAATGCAGGTTCAATTCCCGTCTGATGCGGCGAATTACTCAATATGATCCCATGGGTTTGAAATAGTTGACATTAATAGCATAATGAAGATAGAGAGATTTTAATATTAGCAATGCAGTTCACTCATCGAGGAATATTCATTCACGACTTCCAGTGCGACAAAAAAAGCATAGAGAGTGAAATATAGAGAATTTTTGCAAGGAGAGTCTTCTATCAGACTGATCATTCATTGAAGAGGTAGAGGCAGCTGCGGGTGGTGAACGTTAGCGCACGAATTCTCAGAACCGAGGATGTGAACATTGGGTGATTATACGATGATGTCAACGCCATCTCTATTTCTTAATTGTGTCCCCTATTTGCGGATGATATCAATTTATAAAAATCTTATTATTAAATATTATATATATATATATATATCGCTGTCGAGTGATCTTTTGCTCTTGGGCTTTGGTCGCATCTTCGAAATTACCCAACGTACCGGCGCGTGCGACCAGTGCATATCGTACGCTAAAGCTTGTTTCTCACTGGTCTTGTGATTCAACTTTGGAGTCGAGAGATAGTTGTAATAGGGCGTTTCCAGTTCACAGCCACCACCAATCACTGATATTATGAATTGGAGAAGCATTTGCAGCCTTGCGACTGATTCTCTCTCAGAGTTGCAGCGACTCATGTAATGAGTTAACCAGCTGATCGTAAATAGTGTAGAAAGTAAACAACGTCTAAACACTGGAGAAGTAATTCAAGATGCAACGCGTTGCCGGAAGCACGAAACTCGTAAACATATGCTGTACTTTGCATAGCATCACGTCCTTCTGAAAGCAATCCTATCTCTCAAACTGCTTCTGTGTTTTAAATTCAATCTTTAATGCAAAAACATGAAAGAAACATGCGTCATGGACTCGAAAAACTAAGAATGCGACGCTAGTGAGAAGTTGTGGTTTCATCATTTCTTTGAGCCTAAGCTTAGAGTGTGCATTCGTAATTTCTATCGAAAAATATCTGTCAAAAAATACTCTAAAATTGATGGCATCACAACTCTCCACAGCAGTCAGAACTTCAAAATAGAATGACTTATATCCTGTAGGAAACAGTATGTAGATATAAATGGTTTTATCACAACAACCAATGCGAAATAATGCAATTTCTATACAGCTAAAAATTTCTCTGCGAGCTGAGAAAAGTTGATGCGGATTTGATTTTGGCCATCGATTCCAAAAATGCGTTGTAGATGGTGAGTGTCATCCATTATGTGTTAAATACTATAAACTAAGAATCCTAACGCGCTAAACCTTGAAGCGTGGGCGGATTTTGAACTAGAGTCCCACTCTTTTCGGAGCGCGTGCTAGGCACTGTACTAATGCGACTACTGTTCTGCTACACTCATTCTGTGATAGAAGGTGTTGTATCGAAGGTGTCACTAATCTACCATCAACGGGTTTGGTTTGATAAACATATTTCTTCATTAATGTCAGCTGTAAATTGCTGATGGCTCCAATACCTTGTGGTCTAAAAAGAGTGATAGCAGTATAAGAGTAACGGTAGTACAGTGGTTGAACGTGCCCCAGTTAGGATGAAACGTAGGTTCGACTTCGGCCTGAGGTTCAGGGCTTTGCATAACACTCAACACTCTTCGATGCTTAGCTATAATATCGTGAAAACTGTTCAAAAATCGGTACTATGAAGAAGCTTGATACATCATATAAACCTTATAAACCAGATTAACTATCGTTAAATTGGACTAAACAACTTGTTTGAGTTCAGAAGCTAGTGCGAAAATTTTATCGATTTATTGTAGACTCGCAATTGATTTTTCTTTTTTGTACATTATAAATACCTTCAAGCCATTGTAAAGTGATTTTGAGTTACGTAATATAAAAACTGAGCGCACAAAATTGCTAAAGTTTTTTTCCAAGTTCGCTTTTATTTTGAGAAGCTTCAAGCGCGAACAGTAGCTAAACCTACAATTAGCTGTTATAATGACATATACAGAAGTTGCACCGTTGAAAATAGAGTTGGAGAAAAGAAATCAATCCAAAACTCGCTCTCTCTCTTCATCGCATTCAACACTGTATATTTTCCACCATTCCACCAACGAAAAAAAAAAGACGTTTCACACAACTCCTACATTAATCAGTCATTGCTGTCTAATATTTGCCATCAAGATGGAACATTCACCACAAACTCTTCAGAAAGTCATTGCCGTTTTTAGTCAATCTTTTTGAAAACGCTACCTGTTTCTGAATGAAAGTTCATATTGCACTTTAAAATAGAGTGACTTCTTCAGCCGGACTTTGATTAAGCGCTTTAGAAGTGGTAACGTATTAGATAAGCTAGGTGAAATCCACATTGTAATATTTTGTAATTTACAGCATGATATATGTAATTGGTGCTGATAAGAGACTTTGTATTTAGCACAAAAATTTCGCAAAGTACGGACAAATGTACAATTTATTCGTTTTCAAGTTGATGATAGCAGATTGACAAATTAATGAAGATTTCAAGCTACCTGATAGCGTTACTGCCAAAGGAATCAACCATCCCACCTCTCCCTTCTTTTTCTTCGCATCCGACTATTCATCCCTTACCACATTCTCTTCCAAGCTCCTTTGATATGAAAAATATGACACCTCCTTCATGAGAAAGCGATAGAAAAATCTGTTCATGCCGCATTGAAATTGTCCATGTTTTAATTTACGAGTGTTTACTATTAGTAGGCTTGTTGTTAAGCTATCACCGGTCCCACCTCTTACACTGTCTGAAGAACATGTTTTCAGAGTCGAATCTGATTACGGTTATTTCTCTCCCTACATAAATCATAATAGGTTCCCGTGTTTGTGCAGATGGTTGACAAAACATTTCTCAGTACGGTTTTTTCCGCTACTCCATTTTTCATTCCTTCACCTGCATTCGCTTTATAAATGCCTACCGTATGTGACTAGCATCACGTTTCAATTTACCGTTGTTGTCAAATGAGCTCTTTTTGCGGTGATGGTTTTCTGTAAGTGGCCTGGTTAGAAGACAATCCCTTCTGCCAAAAGCACAGTTTTTCACTGTTGTAGAATCACACTATCATCGAAGTTCTGTTTATCTGTAGTACTTCTAACGTATTTATTGTTGTCTCAAAAATACAAATTAGCCATTTTCTCAGCACCATCATGGGTACCCATTATTTGTTTGAGTGGTATTTCTGCATAAAGTAGTCCTAGCCTGGAATGCCAAGAGTGCACATGCACATGAACACAATGGCGTCATTCTCAGTCTATAAAGGCGGTTTCTTTTGAACACGACGGCTGGATTCCAAAGAAAAACGCCATTTCGAAAGGCCGCTGCTGATAGTAATGGTTGTCGTGGTTTGCTTACGTAGATACAGGAAGCCACGCAGTATCTTTCGATCGACATATGTTGAGAAAAGAACAAGGCGAACGAGACTTTGATTTACAACATGAAGTAGATAGCTGGAGGGGACGTCTTCTGATGCATTTGATTTTATTATATTCAGCAACCCAACAGCCTATTTGGACCACCGTTAAAAGCTTCTCAGTGCCTCAACTCAATCAGAACTCATTTCTTCTAACTCTTCTGAACCACCTCTATGTTATTGTATTGACGCTTGAAAAAGTTCCCTTTTTTAAGATAATTATAATCACGTACGTGCCCTATATTGAACACGAAGAGATTTTACTGTACAAAAATATCGGACTTATTGCTATATTCGTGATCCTGCGGAAACGACTACTATGTTGCACGTCACAGCTCGCCAACTCAGATAATGCCCTTAAGCTACGGACCAGTAGCCGTAAAACTGTTCATAATCATTGCTTTTCTACTGTTTCAATAAACTCAAAGCTTCAGAGTTTGAGCAGTTGTTTTGGGATCGTAAAATGTTTCTCACCCTGCATTATTATGCGCTATACTACTCCAAATCCTTTGCTTAATGGATAATATTACCGGTCTCGAAGTGGTAACACCAAGTATGACAGCGAATTTTTTAGTATGGCACCCCAAACAATCACTTTACAACGAGAAAAGTGTGAAATGAACACATTCCATATTGCGCTACAAAGTTTCTCCAAGATGTCAGTTCAGTGTTGATTTTCACCGCACTTTATATAGTTTCCTAGTTTTAATCAAACTACTAACTGCAAGAAACTTCGTCTTTTTTAGGTTGTCTTCGTTCAATATTAGCGATATATGAGTTCTTATCTCAAGCCATCCTATTGATTCATTTGAGCAATATCATTATGTTCAATAACGAATACTGTCACCACGATAAATTTTGCATCTTTAGAAAAGGCACTCTGTAAAAGTATTGTGCTTTGAAATGATCATCATAACGTTTAGTTTTGCTTGTAGCCAGAACAATCAAAAAATATGGTCCAAATTTGGCAAATGGAACCGTATCCATGTGGCGACCCACGATTGCCCCACCACGTCTTTCCTCCAAAGATGATCACTCCTGATGAACTGTCCAGAAGAACGGGCACACTTTATTGGAAGGTATGAAAATACCCACTGTTAGAAAAAATCCAGTTGTTTCCCGACGTAAATAATGAAATGTGCAAAAACCTGTCTGTATTACTAGAGGATAACATGCTAATCGTCAGACTCTGCGGCAGTCAAGTAGAAATTATTGTTACTGCTGGAAATATGACAATACAGCTGATATATGTTTCAGCTCGACACACTAGACCAAATAGCTCTCTCGAAAAGAATAAAGTTGCTGAAGGTGGAGCGAAATTTCAACAAAGAGGATATTTTCACTCTTGACGCTGAAACGACGGCCAACTTCAGAGACAAGGTACGATTAGAAACGGAAATATGCCTGCTTATGAACGCACACTAATACCCACTGAGAACTTTATGACAAAGCGTACATTTCTATTGAAACATCGTCGCTAAAATCATGATTTGTCTTGTGCAGCGGGAGATTGGAGTCCGACATAAACTCTTTGAGTACGACAGGGACACGCCGTAAGCCCCGCCTTGCGCGGTAAGCTCATCACTTGGCGCTACGGACTGCCCGCCGCGCGCAACGACTCCCTGTCGTGTTTGAAGAGGATAAATTGTTAATAAAGGGCAAATGTGCAGTAGACAATATATGACATAATGTTCACCGTACGAGGCGTTTAGAGTTCAAACAAATTCAATCCTTTTCTTTGAAATTTCTGCTAGTTTTATGCTCATAGGCTGAAAAGCACTGCGCCGTATAATGAAATAAGCGAAGAGTAAACATGGATTTCAAAGGTTAACAGCAAATACCTTGGCTTCGCTAGTCGGAAGTGTTTTGAAGAGATTTCATTTGAAGTACATTATTACTGGTTTCACAATAACTGTGAATTCAATGCATTCTCTTGGAAACTATTTGCCCATTTATCGACTTTAAAGACTCTTTGGTAGCTGGTATGTAATAGAATCTAGCGAACGACTTCTAATACGTTTGAGCCACTTATTAACCTCTAAAGGGCGACGTGTACCAGCTGAGGTACACGATTGTTTTAAGGACTTTTTAGCTATTTAAAACTCTCCTCTCAGGGACTTTGTAATAAGTCAGAAGTTTATATCTGTGCGATTTCAAAGATGTTGGATTTCTGGAAAAACTTTTTATTACGCCGTAGCAGCGAAAATAGAACTTTGTTTCGCACTCAATTTGCTTCATTTTCTTGGCTGGGACTGATGTGGCTCTTAACCAAACTCTTAAAGTTGTTCGATAGAGCGAATACCGAGAAATTTGATGCTAAAATTGGTTTTTTGAAGCGCTGTCATAGAGCGTTGTAAAAGCGAGAAGATTTTTTCCCCACGTTCAGGATTCTTCCACTATCCATAAGTTCTCAACTTTTTCTCACATATGTCAATTCTAAATAATTGGAGATAAACAAATGAGTGATGAACTTGGTCATGGTAAGAACTATCGATGAACTGGTATCGCAAACACCATGTATCATCATTTTTGATGAATTACTCAATGTCTTCCCATTTTTATTCATTATAATCCCTCCGGGGTCGGTAAATTGGTACCGAACTAGTCGCAAATTATCTGGGAGAATAAGCAGCACTGACTTAGCTCAGGGGGAGGCCACCACGAGTCATTGTAGAGGCTAGATATGCATTCATTCACACGAATGCATGGCGCATCCCTCAATGATTAATCAACGCCGAGAGCTTTATCCTTTAGCCTTTACCCTTTACGCAGTTCAGTACTCTTTATTGACTACCAAATTCACTATGAATGCGCAGTTTACCAGCTTTCTTCTTTGAACGAGACATATATACCTAAACCAAAAGCATTTGAGGGAGTAGAGAAAGTCGTGTTGTAGCGGAGTTTAAGGAGAACTCTTGCAACTCTTACTAAACGGAGAAGAAAACTCTAATTAAACAACCAAAGTCGAGCTTTGCTGCGCTCTTCGCTCCGCGCGCATCGATCCCTATAGCCATCCTTTCGGGGTTAATCACATTTGATTCCTTTGAAATATTACTATACTAACGCCACTTACAATGAAGGGCTATAACATAAACTTTGACGTAGATTGATGAGCTGTTCGAGGAATCCAACCAACCCGATGACCAAGCAAGGATGATTATCGAGGGATCCGCCTACTACGATGTGGAGGATAAGGTATCTGTTGAAGTGATTAAATTTAGAAATAATTTAAACTAAATCACGATAATAATACACCACAAAATATGACGCTTCGTGCTCTGTACAATTCTACTAATAGTTCGGCACGAAATAGCTCACCAATTGTTCTCTCCTCTCATGTTCAGCGAAGAGTTCTCTTCGAGCCCTTACTCGTCAAAGAAATCTCTGGTAATGGAAGGAAATCAAAATACGAAACTTTATAGTGACAGACAGAGGAATAAACGGGAAAACAAGTATGCGCTGATAGGTAGATCAAATGGATGGTAATTGGTATGACCCGCTAAGACCGCTAAGTAATATGTAATATTTGTTTACGATACAGTGAAGTTCACTGTATTCGTCATCGTAGGCAATGATTCATATGACCCCCAAAAAAGGCGCGCTGAAATTGCGCCGTACGCGGAGCTCCATTTTCACCTCTACATGTGATCTGGTCGGCTGGATCGTCGTAAACACTTTTTCCGGTTTGGATATAGCCTGAAAATCTAGCATGGTGTCATGATTTAGTACTTTATTTGGTCCGTCTCACAGTTTTTTTACTGTGCGAATTGCAGTACTTCCTAACATTCAATTTTTTCGTCTTCGTCTTGAACGTCGTAGAATACTGGTCGAGGATAATTCCTTTCGATCTCGAGGATAGTCTAGCTGTAATGTTCCATAGGGCGGTCATTGTAAACTGTCGAAGAGTGTAGTGGGTGAAGATCAGCCCCGCACCGCGCCGCCGCGAGTATCACAACCACTCGGCTGTGGCCCTTAGTATAGTAATAGACGGACATAAAGATCTTGAGTAGATGAGGACATAATTACCATGCCTACAATCCATTGGAACATATTTTACACATTGGTTATGGCAAGACGCTTATGGACGTCACTATAAGACATAGTAATTGGTGTGATTTCTTCACAGGGCGCGTAAAAAGTTGTGATAACCTTCATTTTGCTGATTTTAGGACTGATATGATGCTTTTTCATCAATGCTGATAAAATTTCTTTGTATGCACAAATGCTCGCACATGTTTCCGCTGTAATTTTCTCCCAAGCTCGTGCCAAAGTCGTTTGAAGCGTGTCTGCTTTAGTGTTGCGAGTAACCAAAACTTCTTCTTCCAGCATGCACCACGCGGAATAATTCATTTGAATAAGACAAGGCGAATTTGACGGCCAAATGTTGCTGCTCCAAAAGCTTGGGAACCGCGCTTGAAAGGTGGCAATCGTTTAACGGACTGAATGCGCAAGACCTCAGTCCTTTTGAAGTGTAAATCCGTCGGCGCCAAAGTGTTGAGTACTCTAGTTCTACTACGCCACATGAACTTGCTGGTGATAGCTGACAGCTCTGATTTTAACGTTTCCGCTGGAGAATATCAACGCCGTTATACCGGTAGCGCAAATCCCGGCTCAGATCATCACAGAAGCCATAAAATGACTGTGTTCTATGGTTTTTGCTACTGCAGACTTCTGCTGACCCTCTGTTAACAAGTTGACGTCGATTGTGGCGATTATATGGAGTGGTTCAACGTTGACACGCTCTTGGGGCGAATACGGCGGATACGTGTGCGAGCATCTTGTGCGACTCAACTACTGCGATTCATTGATTTTCACGTATAAAAAAAATTGTGCACAGCTAAAAATAGACAAATAAATAAAACAAATTCTAGACAAAAATTGAATAATGATTTAATAAAATCGTCAGCACTTGAAAAAATGATTATATCAGTGTTAATTAACAAATTGTCAGACTTTTTGAGCACACTGTATAAGTCAATTTTCAAATACGACGGTCTTTGCTGTCTGCAAGTTTTTCCGTGCTTAGTGTATTCAACAACTGATAAGTTATCCAATGAAGATATAAAACTGCAGTTCGTCCGAGGTGTTGCATTGATATGTCAGAAAATTACTTTTTGAGCAATGCATTTCATGTGGTCTGCTAAGATGGGCTGACTTAGAGCCCGATACACGTGTTTCGACCTTGCGGTCTCTTCAGTCAAACAGTTATTCCTTCTCGTCTTCTGCCCATCTCTGTGGGTGCTCCAGTCCCCACACTAAGAGTTGGCGACGACGAACATTTTACACTGTAAGTCCAGTAAAATTAGCACTGAACAGACAGTGCTGTACACTCGATAAGTCGGCCCATCTTGGCAGACCACATGACATGCGTGGCTCAAAAATGATTTCCTGGCATATTGAAATCTGAGATGTATCACCTGTATCACCTGTCGGATCGTCGAGTGACTCGAGTGGGTACCAGCAACTCTTCCATTTTTCCCTATCGCGTGAAAGAGTAGCCCAGAGGGTCCTCCTCGCTCTGAGGATTCGCTGAGCATCATATCTTTCTTCTATCACTTTCGTGAAGAAATCAGACCAACGGGGATCTTCCTTCAAAGCGCTTGACGTCCCGAGGAATCCAGTCGGTAACGGCTCTCGTCCATCGGTTGTTGTTGAAGCGCATCACGTGTCCAGCCTACCTTATTTTCGTTATCCTGGCGTGTAAAACGGCATCTCTGATTTTCGATCGTTGACATGGGCCGGAACTTCGGATCCTTTCTTTCATTTGCGAGATACGAGATACTCCTAGCATCAACCTTTCGACTGCGCCTTCGATAACGCCAAGTGATTTTTCATCCTGCTTACGTAGCGACCAGGTTTCTGCTGCATATGTTAGGGCAGGGATAGTTCGAGTCGAAAAGGTAGGCACGGAGTCGGATGTTCTTTGTCCTCTTCACTGCATCTTCGATGCTCTTAAACGTTCCCCAAGCCGCTCGTTTCCTCCTGCTCAACTCTGGAGCTAGGTCGTTCATCATGTTGATTTCACGACCTAGATAGACGTAACTAAAGCATTCGAAAATTTTCTTTTCAATCTTTTCACACGAGTCAACGAAATCGGTTAACATTCGTTTTCCTTGGCTGTTGTTTGGTGTTATGAGAATGATATCGTTAGCAAAGCGAAGATGGTTTAATTGTCGACCGTCAATTTTCACTCCCATATCGCCCCCATTCTAATGTTCGCATGATGTTTTGTAGGGTGGCAGTGAATATTTTGGCGAAATAGTATCGCCTTGACAAACCCCTCTTCATACGTCAATGGTGATGTTGTTGTGGAGATATTCTGGTCGTGAAATCTCTATATGGCTCACAAAGGATCATTATGTACCGAGTAGGGACGCCCTGGTTATCCACAGCTTTGTAACCACTTCTGTTTGCACTGAATCAAAGGCTTTCTTCAGATCGATGAAAGTGAGGCAGAGTGGTTGTTTGTACTCTCGTTAAACTTCAATGAGTCTTGTAATCTTGTGGATTTCAAAAGAAGAATTGAAATTTGAGCTGTAGTCTCAAGAAAACACTCGAAACGGAAGATATGTTGTATTGATAAATCTTATATAGTTCCTCATTTACGGCGAGAGACCAGTACTGTTGAAGGAGTGTGTGGTAAACACATTGTGCTCAACGGAGAGGCTTGAAAGTGCTTCTACCTCGATGAAGTGGTATCATGTGCAGCATGCAGCATCATTTTTCACAGAAAAATTGTTTTTTTTTTTAATTTCAATCGCCAAGAATAGCTTTTGAAAGGAGGAGAGGGGAGAAGTATTACTCTTTGCAGGACTTGTACAATTTCGTTCAATGCTGAGAACATATGACAGCATATTAAACGAGTGTTTTTCATCATTTACATGAGATGTATATTCACTAAAATTCATCAAAAAGATGCAAGGGTGCATACAGGAATAAAGCATAGATCCTATCAGAGAAGCGCAATTACTTTTCTAGAAAGCAGAGAAAGACCAAATTATATTGAGAAAATCAGAAGCAACTTTGAGATGGTAGACATTGCGGCCGAAGTGACCTTCAGATGGATTATAGCGAGTCGAGTAAAATAGGGGTGGCTACGTGGCTGATCCCAAAAAAGATTAGACATCGCTGAGAATGTGTTGTCAGAACTTTGATTTGCTTCTTTTCTGTTGCCTCATATGCCAGTTCATTTCACGTAGTTTTTAATGCCCTGCTAATACAACACTGACGCGTAAGGATTGGCAGAGGATATCGCTAACTCATACGATGAGATGTCTTTTCCTGCCTGAAAGGCGAGCAGTTTATACACTGTAAAGTACTGTTGCTAGCATAGAAGCGTCTTGACAAAATGTAGACTTGCTGGACCTGATGTTATCGGGCATGATGAATGATGTGACAAGTTGATGTCCTTATGCTATTACAGCTGCGATAAGCATAAACCATTGTGTAGTACACAGCTTGATAGACTGTGTTGAAGGATCTTGTTCCCACCCCATCAAACCACGAATTTTCCAAAGATGGCTGTCGGTCACTTTCATGCATGATTTTGATAAAAATTTCATGTTCTCATAACAGTGTCTGTGATACTTCTCTTCAAATTTAGTTCTTATTAGTTCATTGCAACTTTACTTTCTCTTGTGACTAATATGAGTCTTTACTTTGATGATATGATGATCAAAATGGAACAGCTCCTTAATTTATAATCAGCTTGATTCACACGGTGTAATTGCAACTGTTTCACGTTTGATGCAATTGCGGTTTCTCGCAGAGATAAAATTAGATAAAAAATCATGTATTTACTGAGCGTGTACGTGAGTAGGCTCATCTTAGTCGATATCCTTGTCTAGTCAACCATGATCTGCAGTGCTGGCTTATTTCCTATCTTGATTACCTTACTTAGTTTAGAAAGATATGGATCAATCGTGACAAAAGCTCAGATAAATTGATGAACAGTTTATCTTTTGGTTGTTACGCATGGTTACGTTTTGTGACTACATGCACTAGAATTATCTTAATTGACTCCTGTCAAGTTGATGTAGTGATTCTCTTGCTCAAACATCTATGGTGAATAACTATGAAGAAAATTAAATCGTAATCCAGAATGGTGACTGGGTGCGTATTTTGTGCGAATTTGGCGATCTCATCCTAATCCCCGCTAATACGTCGTTCCGCTTCACTACCACACCTCAGGTGAGCAAAGCATTTTTCATCCCTGGCTTCATAACTCTCATTTAGTTACGTTTTGCAATGCAGTCTTGCTGATTGACCGTTTTTTGCAGAACTTTGTCAAAATGCGCAGATTCTTCAAAGAAGCCGACGAATAGCAGCACTCTACAAGGATTACAAAAATTGTACATAAATGAAACTTGTCTTCTCATGTGTTGCTTCAACATCACAGCGGTAAAACACGTTTGAATGCTTGAACATTTCTTCAAGCGTATTTTCTCGTTTTTTTATTTTTTACTAATAAAGCTGTTGGGCACGATTAATTCATTCTGACAGCACAAACAATATCAAAAAACATGTATCACATTCAAAAGGACGCGTCAGTGCAGTAATCAGAGCGGGAAAGCAACGCTCACATCAACTTTGTTTCAGACAAACTCTGTGGCATATTGTGTAGAATGACTCTTGGTGTGGGAACTGGAGCACCCACAGGGGATTGGCTAGGCGACGAGGGTTCTGCACGCTTGACGAGACTGTAAGATCGAAACACGTGTATCAGGCTATACAAGAACCCATTTGAAAGACCACATGACAAGTTGGCTCAGATAGCAATTATGAGTCTGTGACACAGAATCTGCAATAGCAGTAACATATTTCCAACGACTTTTAATAATTAAAGTCGAATGAATTCTTGACACCTCTAGCGGATTCACTACCACATAGCTGACAAGAGGTGGTAAAGGGGTGTGTTCCACAACGTCCAACTGCAAATGCGTGGAAACATTTCATTTTACTAGTGCGTTCATCATAGTTGAAAATGAGATCAATTCCATCAAGGCGCTTAGTCAGCAGTGAATATATATCTTAAGATATTACCATCCACGTTGAGATTAAAAAGTGCAGAAAATTTCTCAGCTGTTACATGTAATGACATTGTTACGGCAATGTCTCAGAAACCTCAGCTTACACCTTAGATTCAGAAGGCATAGAACTTTTTAATTATGAAAAAAATTTAATTTCAACGGATCGATGAGGAAATTTCGCAGTTTATTAGATTTGATAAGTATATTTGTCACTATTCATGCTAAGGTATAGCATTAAACAAAGTAAATTGCTTTAGTCACTACAAAAAAACATGAATTTCCCAGGTTTGAGCAGTCTCAGTTGAACGAATATTCCATCCGTGTTTTGTCTTTGATTCGACAACGATAATGATAGTACATCCGATCTTAGTGTATTACCTATATCAGATATTCGGCAGTCAACTTATGCTGCAAAGAAAGTGCATAACCCATGACCGACTGCAAGGTGAAGCAAATTGTTACCATAAACAACAAAGACACTAGAGGCAATGCTCACGAGAATTCAACGCATGCTGCACCACCGTTACCGAAATGTGTAGACAGTTTTTCATAGCTCGCAATGATTTTTCACCTCTTTTCTGCGTTCTGTCAATAGTCTGTCCAATAACGTACCATATCAGGTGTGGAAAACTGTTCTCTACACTTGATGATTCACAAAAAGGCCTTCTTTGAGCGAGTTCTTTTTGCGACGAGAAACAATAACTTTTGAAGAGAGTATGGACCATAAAAACTGCCCAGTGAACATGCGAAGAAATGTCTCTATTTGAACACTGTAGTTCGCCACTTAGTTTGTTATGATACAGGTGATAAATCATTGAGAAGTGGATCGGATGAAGATCCGTTGCACCGAAAAGCATCGTATTACTGATGCAGGCCTATCTAGTACTGCTTGGGTGCCATACGAGACCTAATGAAAGGATCAATACATGTTATCATATTACCATTGAGGAGAGTTCTTCAGGATGGCTCTTCGTTTACAAAGCACGTATAGAGCGTTTTTACCTTTCTATTAAGCATTAATTTCAAATGACAACTTTTGAATTTTATATATATAACCGTGATCGGTAGAATATCGACAGGTGCGAATACAGCTGATGCGAATATAGATATGGATACAGCTGATTAATTATTCTAGTAAATACATCGACCCAACGTGTAGGTGGTCGTCCTCTGGAACGGGTGTATCTTCGTGGCGTCCATTCTACAGTTCGTTTCGCCCATCTTTCGTCTGATCTTGTAACCATATCGGCCCATCTGTGCTTCGCTATCGATGTGATCTTTTGGACCACAAAGATGAGATAAATATCTGAGACTTGAGCAGCAATAGCCGGCCACGTGTTGTGAGTGCCGATTTATCAGCCCACGTCTCCGCTGCATAACAGAGCCCTGGAGAGACTGTTGAATCGAAAGGTTAGTGCGTAATTTGGGGTCCGTTATTAGGTCGTGGCCTCTTTGAGA
Organism: Parelaphostrongylus tenuis; assembly: GCA_019055375.1. NCBI lineage: Eukaryota > Metazoa > Nematoda > Chromadorea > Rhabditida > Metastrongylidae > Parelaphostrongylus > Parelaphostrongylus tenuis. The sequence goes on from JAHQIW010006648.1 coordinate 64,641, forward strand.
GGCCCAAATGCGGCCCACGCTGCTTTACTTCTTCTGTAAAGCTCCTCCTTCATATTGTTCTCCATATTCGATGAACGACCAAGTTACACGTACGAGGAGGTCTCCGTAATTGAAGACTCTTCCAATTTGACACGTTTACCATTTCACCAATGGTTTTTTATGAACTGGGTCCTCATGCCATTTAAGCGTAGTCCGATCTTCTTCCCCGCTTAGTTAAATTCCTTGAGAATAGTCTCTGCATCAGTAGTGGTTCTCGAGAATAGAACAATGTCATCCGCATAACGAAAGTTTGACAGAAATTTTTCATCGATGCGTATACCCTTCTCGTCCCAATCAAGCGATTTCTCTCCACTGCAGTGCAGCGCTAAACAGCTTTGGAGATATAGTATCGCCTTGTCGAACCCCTTTTCCAATGATGAATATGGTGAGAGGTCGATGAAAAAGCTGTATTTCCGTGGTGCAGATCCGATAGCAGTCTGAAAATGTCCTTATGCAGGACAGGTCTACTCCTTGATCGACAAGCGCTAATGAGACTGCACTCGTTTCGACACTATCAAATGCTTTTTCATAGTCGATGAAACTTAGGATCAAGGGCACGTGGTATTCTCGACAAACTTCTATAACCTTCGACACAGGTTTGGATGTGATCCATGCAATGAAATCTGTCGAAATCCTGCTTGCTCAATTGGTTGTACCTCATCCACTGTTCTTGATATGCGCAGAAGGATGATCTTCGTAAAAAACTTGTGAGGTATGCTTAGCAAGAAGACTGGACGATAGTTGCGAAGATCCTTTCGGTCACCTTTTTTGTAAATGATGACTGTGCGCGACGTCCTCCATTGGTCTGGAATTTTTTCCTTTTAAGGCAAGATGTCATACGTGCAGCGTGACGTACATGTAAATTATGGCCTCCGGCTCGCAGCAGAACGGAGAGCTGTTATCGGGTCCTGGAGCCGTGTCATTTTTCATGCTTCCTATCGCAACTCGAACTGCAGAGGTCAGAATCCAAGGTGGATTTTCTCCAGTCAGGATTACAGGGTCCGAGACAGGAATGGTGGAACGGAAAAGATTGGTGTAGAATTTTTCCGTTATCAACTCCACATTGTGGCGAGAAATTTTCGTGATCCCACCTTTATTGATTAACGGCGAAACACTATAATCAGACAGGGTCATACACCGGTGTTTCGGAGGTACGTCCTCCTCGTCAGTGACCCCCGCCCCACATTCAGCCCTGCATTGAAGCAAGGAGGGAGGCGTATGTGGTGATGGAACAGTGTACAATGACACTGGTCCATAACCACCCCTCAGTCCGATGGATTTTTTGCTGTTAGATCAAAACTAAATCAAAAGATCGACTGTTTTTGAAACCCCGCAAAAAACATTCAATATAATTCCAAAAAATTCCTCCTTGCTTCAATGCAGGGCTGAATGTGGGGCGGGGGTCACTGACGAGGAGGACGTACCTCCGAACACCGGTGTATGACCCTGGCGTAACAACCTCGTTTTTGAGCTTAAATCATTCTTTTTTGGAATTATATTGAATGTTTTTTGCGGGGTTTCAAAAACAGTCGATCTTTTGATTTAGTTTTGATCTAACAGCAAAAAATCCATCGACTGAGGGGTGGTTATGGACCAGTGTCATTGTACACTGTTCCATCACCACATACGCCTCCCTCCTTGCTTCAATGCAGGGCTGAATGTGGGGCGGGGGTCACTGACGAGGAGGACGTACCTCCGAAACACCGGTGTATGACCCTGGCGTAACAACCTCGTTTTTGAGCTTAAATCATTCTTTTTTGGAATTATATTGAATGTTTTTTGCGGGGTTTCAAAAACAGTCGATCTTTTGATTTAGTTTTGATCTAACAGCAAAAAATCCATCGACTGAGGGGTGGTTATGGACCAGTGTCATTGTACACTGTTCCATCACCACATACGCCTCCCTCCTTGCTTCAATGCAGGGCTGAATGTGGGGCGGGGGTCACTGACGAGGAGGACGTACCTCCGAAACACCGGTGTATGACCCTGGCGTAACAACCTCGTTTTTGAGCTTAAATCATTCTTTTTTGGAATTATATTGAATGTTTTTTGCGGGGTTTCAAAAACAGTCGATCTTTTGATTTAGTTTTGATCTAACAGCAAAAAATCCATCGACTGAGGGGTGGTTATGGACCAGTGTCATTGTACACTGTTCCATCACCACATACGCCTCCCTCCTTGCTTCAATGCAGGGCTGAATGTGGGGCGGGGGTCACTGACGAGGAGGACGTACCTCCGAAACACCGGTGTATGACCCTGGCGTAACAACCTCGTTTTTGAGCTTAAATCATTCTTTTTTGGAATTATATTGAATGTTTTTTGCGGGGTTTCAAAAACAGTCGATCTTTTGATTTAGTTTTGATCTAACAGCAAAAAATCCATCGACTGAGGGGTGGTTATGGACCAGTGTCATTGTACACTGTTCCATCACCACATACGCCTCCCTCCTTGCTTCAATGCAGGGCTGAATGTGGGGCGGGGGTCACTGACGAGGAGGACGTACCTCCGAAACACCGGTGTATGACCCTGGCGTAACAACCTCGTTTTTGAGCTTAAATCATTCTTTTTTGGAATTATATTGAATGTTTTTTGCGGGGTTTCAAAAACAGTCGATCTTTTGATTTATAATCAGACAGATTCCGAGGGTATTTCTTTAGATTAGATCTTTCTTGCGCTGCTTATAACAGTTTCTTCTGTCGATAGCGATGTAGATCCTCCTGCAAAACTCTTCTGCAACTGGTATTTGAAATCAACCGAACCACATGTGGTGCATTAAGATCTAGCTTCAGCTACCCTCGCTTTTCGAGCAACTCCTTTGTTGTGGACAAGACACAGTAGGCTTTTCTGGGTTGAGCAGTCAAAGGAAGCTAAGTGGGAGCACCTTTTTAGTCCTTCGACAAGCAGCTCGTAGTCTTCGGTCGGATCCTCTTTAATCTGGTACTTATGGTTGGATAGTATTTCGTCTAAAATGTTTTCGTCGTAGACGGTTTAACGTCTTCTTTTTGATTGATGGCAAGAATTCTTTTCCAGCTTACGCTGAATCGTATCTTTGCTCGAAGAAGGCGTGATCGGTCCCAGTACAGAATGTTGACATTAGGGTTGTGTCGAGCAGGCACCATCTTCTGTTGCTAAGTATATGGTCGATTTGCGCATGCGTCGTGCCGCTAGGTGACTCTCATATCCAGCGACGACGTTCTTTTTTTTTGGGAAAAGTGAACTTCCGTGGAAGAGACGTGTCGCAGACAGGAATCCACCAAGACGGCTTCCATTTTCGTTTCTTTCTCGTAATCCAAATTTTCCATTCCTGTATTTGCTCTCGTTAGCCATTTAATCTGACATTGAAGTCTCTGACAACGAATTTGTAATATGCCTTATCATTACGGATAACTTCTTCCAACTGTTGGTAAAATGTGTCGAGTACGTGTTCATCAGCTACGTCGGTTGGTGAATAATAGTTCATGACAGTAAATTTACTACGCTTTAGTTGGAGTCAAAGAATAGCCAGGCGAAAAGAAAGGATTTTGTACGAGTTGACGAGATTGTTTTGGACGGGTGAACGACAAAGCCTACGTCTTCGACTTTACGTGAAGGCACCTTTTCTCCGCGAATTACCAGTATGCTGTTGTTTAGTTGACAAATGTCCATCTTCTTAGTTTCGTTTCATGTACAGCAATTACGTGAAATTTTTTGCAATTTGCTGCTTCAAGAAATGCTTGAAGATCGCCGACAGTGGAGAGTGTTCTTGCATTATGGGTACAGAGTAGAAAACAATCTCCGTAGAGTGTCGACTGCGTATTCAACAGATCCAGTTCCAAGTATCCAGTACCGAGCATCCTTGGCATCCTTCGTATTCCGTGCTTTTGTGGTCTTTCACCGGTTATCTCACCGTCTGACGCCACCATATTGAGGCTGACCTTATTGCTGGTTGTGCATATCGATATTCTTTGGATTCTTGACTTAACCTTGAAAAGCGTTTTCAGGTCTTCAGATGTTGATGATGTCGTTCCCCAGAAATTTGTTCGGCGTCCGGTCCTAGCAGTCGAATTTTCTTTCAGTTGAATCGAAGATGATGTTTAAACTGATTCAATAAACAAAGTAGGAATGAATGAATAAAGTTGACCAACCGATCAAGGATGTTCTATGGCTGAAAGACGCTTCCAGGCTTTGACAATGTCGTTCCCAAAAAATATCTCTTTAGCAGCGGATCCGTTAGTTAGAATTCCTACTATTTGATATAAGGATATAAGAGATGTTTGAATCAGAATCAATAATCAATAGAAAGGGGAAAGTATTTAACCGACCGCTTAGGGGCGGTACAGGGCCGAGAATCCTCGGGAGCGTGGAAAATACATGTAAAATGCAACTTACATGTCTCACCCACAATCAAATAGTTTGCTTCAGAGAATTTTTCTATTCAACGGATTTTTTGAATGTGTATGGTGTTATAACTATATGTCCAAAAGTTCTGATACATATGCAAAACTTTGAACGTCGGAAGGAAGTTCTTTGACAGAACATTGTCGGAGAAGGTGAGACGCCGGCTCAATTTTCGTCAGAGCTTAGAATTTTGCAGAACAGTCGACATTATTGAATGTATGGTTATACCCTTACGAAGTTACACAAGATTTTGACGAGTTGGGGAAGGGTAATGTCATAAACTTTGCACATCATCATGGCTTTATCTCTACCTTCACTTTCAACACAATTACACAGTCCCAATTCCATTGTATGCTCATTGAACATTTGCATGATTCTGGAGAACGACATGGTCGGGAACTTACTTCTTGCTTTGCCCACAATTGGCGATGATAATGGTCCTCTTTTGTGGCAAGTCCTCAAACAAGCCATGACTCAAACACCACTATTGGTGTAGATTTTTTCAACTAGCGAATCGTCAATGAGTTCCATCGCTATACTTATGCGACATCTGCAGCTACGAAATGATTTCTACAAGTACCAACCAAAATGCTGTAGTTGTAGCCATTTTAGAACACAATCTGAATAACTTGACTACGTGCTTATGCGTCTTGCGATAATAGTGGAGTGAAACGACTCAACCTCTAGACGACACAAGGTAATTCCTTTGATGCTAGTCGTAATGTATTGTGCCTAATCGAGAATAAGAACGGAGATGATGATGAAATTGAGAAATGAGGAGGACAGAAGCCCCAATGCGCTTTCCATTTAAGGAGACGAGTCTGAGAAAAGGAATAGAAATGCTGATGAAGTCAGCGCGAGTAGTTTTCCAATATGTTTCACAACCTCCGCACCTTTAACCACAGTGTTGTGCTTAATCAGAAATTTTGGTTTGATTAACAGAACTTTATTTTTCATTTTCATGAATTTGATTGAGAGAAGAGTTGAAACCGTCATCAATTGCTAACTAAGGGTCATAACGGTCAATTCTCGAGAGAAAAAAATAAAGAAAGGTGATGAAGGAAATAAAGGACATTAGAATTACCGCGTTCATTCAACAGATTATCCAAAATCGTTCTAAATTCTGACAGCGACAAAGACGTATTTTGCGTGTGGATCACTGCAAAAATGTAGCACAGATTGGCAAAAATACGCATAGCTCCGAACAAATCAAGCAAGCCTCTGCTGTTGAAACTCTGTATGTTCTAAACTCCATAGCTTTTCTAAATATCGAGTATTTATCGTTGAATTCTCGAGATAAACAATCACTGTTTTATTCAAACCGCGCACGAGTTCAAGTTTTTCTGGCCTTTGGAAACTTATCGATGGCCTTGCATGTGTAAAATTTCTCGCTCGTTGCCAGTTGCAAATGCCCTATTACACTTTCATTTGGTTCTATTGTGGCCATAATTATAATATGAAGAATGTGCCCCTGCAAGGTCTCTGATAAAATTGACGATTCATTGTTCAGAATAGCAAAGTGTCAGCATCAGTTTTCTAGTATACGAAGGTCAGATACTCAGTCACACCCTATTGCGATTGATATCGGCAATGGACGCCAAAGCATTAAGTAAATCTCCTAGCAAGATCCCTCAAATCAATAAATGAGAACTTTGGACGAACAAGAAAAAGCCAATGAGTGTCGTCTGATAAAAGATTGAAAGGGTAAACAATAAAAAACCTCGGGATGTAAAATTTTTTTCCAACTTATCTAAGATGGTAAAGCATAGAGATCTCAAATGACCAGTCATTCAGTGATGATCAACCACTAAGGAATGTGCCATGCACTCAACTCTCTAAGCATTATATGCCATTCACCGCATATTTGATCTACGAAATGACTTTTTGGAGCCTATACATATATAACATCAATGCTGATGCCTTTCCAGAAAAGTATGGCACCACTTTTCCAAGCTCAAAAAATTTTGCAGTCGAAGGTTTGGTGGATCGGGAGGGTTGATTGAACCAGCGACGACATCTGTGATGGAAGGATACCTCTAACCACCGCGTCCCCAAGAAAAACATGCATGCTATATATTAAAAGATATCGCCCAGGAGTTTTTGTGAATAAAGGATAAAGGATAAAGCTGTCAGTATTGATCAATCTTTGAGGGATGCGCCATTCATTCGTCTTCAATTTTTAATCGTTTGAGATGATTTAATGCATATTTGGTCTTAACAGTGGCTCGCGGAGGCCTCCCGCTGAACCGGGTCAGTGCTGCTTATCCTCCCAGACAAGTCTGAAAGCAGTCTGGTACCAATTCACCCACCCCGGAGGATTGGATAGCTTGGTAAGGCATGAGCGCGATATCGAACCATTGACCTCGTGTGCGACGCAGAGCACCTCTAACCACTGCGCCACATACGCTCTTTGTGAGCACAGTGTAAAATATTACATAACAAAAGGTGGGGAAGCGATCTTTGGCTTGTTTGTTCACTGATAATTTCCTTCTTCCACACAACTCTTCTTCGATGTCGTTGTCGGTAGATATCCTAGGGTAGACATATAGTGCGTATTTATATGACTACATTACTCTAGTGGAGCTGTTTTCCAGTGGCGATGGCGAGAATTCGATGGAGAGGACGCATTTTCAAGATGCAACTGCGACACTAAGCAGTTACACTTGTTACGTAGTACAGATTTAGTCCTTAATAGACGAAATGTGATAGTGCCGCCGTAGAACACTTTTTTGTGGTGAACAATTCAGGATAAGTGCCACGCGATGCTCCCGATATACCATGATGAGTTCAGTTACACTCTCCATGTGATCCGTGTAGCAGAACCATTATCAACGCTCTCTTTGCTAAAATGTTCAAGTTCCATGCAGAGTGCCCCTTAACATGTTGGACGGATATATCCTTGGAAAGCTAAAACAGAATCTGTGTAGTCTTTTAATCATCAAAAGCAATAAAGAGAATTTGTAGTGCTTTCATGGCTGACGCGAAATAGTATAGTCATACAGCTTCCCACAGAGTTTCTTTCTGCGAACTCCTTCTACTGCAACTTAAAACAGTTTTTCTATCAAACCAGATACCATTTTCCTTCGAAGTCTTTAACAGCTAGTTTATTAATTCTAAGGGATCGCTATAAATACCTATGCGAGCGGAGCGAATTGTGCGGCTTTCGTTGATTGACTAGGGCTTTTTTTTTCCTCCTTTTTGCAAAGACTTCTAAACTTTTTGTATTACCTTGACAGAACATATGATAGAACAAGATTTCCTCTATTTGCTCATATGCTTTTGGTTAGCTATATGTGTGCTGCATAGAGAAAAACGGTGGTTTACTACGCAACCATAGTGAATTTGACATCCGATATTGAATTGTACAAGGGAGATCACGAAAAAGATCTCAAGTTTAGATCACCCCTAGTTCTATACAAGATCCAAGAGTCATCATGATGAGTAGAACTTAGAAAACATTGAGTAATTTGACAAAAATGATGATGCATGTTGCGATCGAAACGACGCCGAGTGCGTACTGACTATTCTTGTATTTGTAACGACGCGATAAAAAGTCCTTGTTGAAAACCAAGCATATCACTGAAATCGCTAAGATCTCTGTTTTCGAATGGTCATTGGATGTCTGAATGAAATGCTATGCCCAGCGAAAGTGCTTGGATGTGAAATAAAATCTTATTTTTTGAATTAAAACACACCGTTCCAATCCTCGAAATCAAGTTATCGAATGATTACTTGATGTCAAAAATAATAAAAAATACATGCTTATGTAGTGTGTCCTTCGAAGCATGGCTTTTTCTTTTTTAGAGGCTTGATTTCGAAGATGCGTATAAAAACATTTGCTAGTTTCATTGAAAAGCATTGTACAGTCTCAAGCTGAATAATTCCTAATTTGCTATTTATGCAAGAGAAGAACTACTTGAAATGTCTATATAAGACACGAGTTATGATTCTGTCTTTGAATTAATTTCGTAATCCGATGTGTTGAACTCATACGCTGTTATTACCTAACTTTTACTCGATTAACGTTTTCCCACCTTCACCTTCATAGCCGAAATGATTCGAGTCAATCGTCCACAGCCGTTCGTCTTACCGATTTGGATTCATGTGGACTTCTCGACTTTTCTGACTCAATGAAACCTCTCCATATGAGACGATTGTTGACCCATCCCATCTTATTTGATCTGTTCTCGTTATGGCGTTGAAGACTTTTTCTTTTATAATCCGAAAGAGCGACTTTTTGCTAACTACAGCACTAACACCCTTCTACTTTAAATAATGATTTTATTTTGCGAAAGGAGTTCCTGTAATTCGGATATTTACCCTAAATTTCGTTACTGGACTTACGACATCCGTATCCTGCCCACTTCTTCACAAGTTTTCGGTATTTGTCTCTTGCCTAACAATTCCAACAAAACCGAAAGAAGAATTCGCTATATATTTGACCGCTTATAGCAGTGGTATAATGATGCATATATATATTCTACAATGTTGACTGATACGGAAAACTTCAAACATCAAACAGGAATCGAACCCGCGTTTCACCCTTTTAGAGGGCGCGTGCTAACCAAGCGCACTTCCGAGGCGGTTCAAGTTTAACGACCGTCTGAAGTCCAAAGTTTTGCATTTCACTGATTATAATCGGAAATTGATGAGATTAGTCTCAAAAGAGATGGTTGGCTTTCGTGGAAACCATGCACAATTACAATAATGGAGCAGGAAACTAGTCATAGGCTGTATTGGGGCGCCCCTGATGAGGAGCGGATCAATGCAGTGGTTAGTGATGCACTATATCAAAAGCGACTTACAAGCGATACCCTATTTCAGCCTCTTTCTCAACTGTCTCTAGAAAACGTTCAAATGGCATAGCCTCGATTACAATTACAATAGTGGAACAGGAAACTAGTTCTATAGGCTGTATTGGGGCGCCCCTGATGAAGAGCAGATCAGCGCAGTGGTTAGTGATGCACTATATCAAAAAGCGACTTACAAGCGATACCCTATTTCAGCCCCTTTCTCAACTGTCTCTAGAAAACGTTCAAATGGCATCGCCTCGATTACTTCAAAAATTACAAGGAAAAACATCACAACCAGCATTCTACATACAAAAGGAAAACGAAATTGTCAAGCAGCAGTCGACGCTAACGTGAAATGTTTGAGCACATTTGTGAAGGATGAACATGAAAAATCAACTTGAACACTAAAAGTGTTAGGATCTGCAGAGTAATTTGTCATGACAGGTCGTGTAGATAAGAAAAAGGCTCTTGATAAAAAGATCAAACTTCTCTTTGACTAATGAGACTACGCTGGAAGGACATATCCACGCTGTACCCTAGTCCCACACTCAAAAACACCCACGAACTGTGAAATTCTGAATACGAGGGAAATCATCTCTTATATTGTCTGATTTATATTCTGGTGGCTTAAATTCACTACAACTAACAATAGTAAAAGAACAGACAGACAGAAAATAGGCCATACAGTAGAATGTGATATGAACACAAAAGCCTGCCCTGTATGAAAAGAAACTCTCAATCATTGGAAACTCACAATAGTCTTGCGATAACCTATTACGATACACAATGTAATAATTTTTTACTATTTATAACTATACTTGTCTTGTAGCTAAGCGTTATGATAACCGTGACCGCCAGAATTCAAAATTTCAACCTCACGTTATTAAGAGCGTAATACCGTTCTGAGACGATCAGCAATCATAGTGTTTGGATGTGAATTTTCATCAACAGGAAAAACTCAGAGAATGACTGCAACGCAAGCTAGAGAGACGTAGTCATCCCAGATAGCTCATATAGTAAGAGGACAACTTGTTCTCATTTCAATTCAGTTGTTAATTAACCTTGCTATGATCATAGGATTTCTGTTCATGTAAGCACATTTATGCCACATATAAAAGTGTGCACAACTATTAAAAACAGTACTAAAGCCTAAAAATATTGCTCTAGCATTTCTGATGAGGATCCATCACATGAAATGTTCTAACATTCAAAAGCACTCAATACATTTTAGCAAACTCGCGACGAAAATGGTTCTTCGAAAACAGGGAAAAAGTACCCGCTCATTGAAGCCAGAAAACTTGCGAAAAGTAGGGTGCAAAATAAAAGTTCTAGAATTTCCAACGAAAAAGCGGCAGCTGTAAAGATAAGCAATACATTGGAGAGCATTATCGTCCTACTAGATGAAATTCCAATTTTAATTAGTTTTCGTCTTCGAAATATGAGCTTTGAAGTGAATGGTGAAATATCCTATACTGGCTCAAGAATATCAGGGCTTCATTATTATAGAACAAAATCGACTTTGTAACTGCAATTAGTAGAATTCACTATGAGCTGAGGTATGCTGAGTCATCTCATAACACCTATAAAGGTCACGCCGTCGCGAATTTGTTGAAGAGTAAATGTTGTCTCGTTAAAATTTAAAAAAAGTGACATGTAAGGCGTAAATGCGAGATGAACTATTGAAAATTTGCTTAATGAACATAATATACACTGTGAGTAACAACTGATGAGCAGAATATGAATTAGTTTGCAGCCGCCCATTTTTCTAACTCTTCCATTTCGGTATCCATCCGTCGAAATTTATCACGACTGGCTCGTGCTCTCGTGATTGGGCCAGCAGGCACATCGGGTAGCTCAACCGCAGGAATAGCATTCTAAATTTATTCATTCGTACTTATCTGTCCCAAAGAATCAATCAGAAGATGTCTATGCGGTGTATCCATTGCACTTTACAGTTTCTGCCTTTTCTAATCGCTCTTTATTTCTATTCTGTGTTCATAGGTTTCTCCTTTATAGACGTGAGATGGGTGAGATCCAGAAACTATAGCAAAGTCATGGAGGTTTTTTCCTTGAAAATGTCACACATTTAAGGAACTCGCTCACACTCCCAACAATTAGTCATAAACCCTTCATTTTTGATATTAATAAGTTCTTCAAATTCGAATAAAAGTAGAGTTATACCTTTTCGAGATCCTCTAATTCACCAAGCAGCTCGTCCTCATCGATAACATCACCGATAGGTCGGCTAATTGCTGAAGAGAATTCATCCGCCAACTGAAGCCCCTCTCCAATTTCATCCATCAGCTCCGCCACCTAAAATCATGACTCTACATTTGAAATAAAAATTGTATCTGAGAAATTGGATGTAAGATACTGTCACTTTTTGCCGAAAATTTTGGAAATTGATCTTTTACTGAATGGACTACATAAACACACTAAACCTTATCTAAGCGTTTTCTGTACAATGATATCTCTCCGGATCATAACCAGCGTCGAGCAAGGATATGGTCTTACGTTTAAAAAAGTAAAATACGTGCCCTAAGAAGATCAAACGATTTTTGATAAAAACAAAGCAATTCCACTTGGATACGCTCATAATGTATTTGATATACAGCGATATGCGGCAAAACTGTGAAATTGGCGAACCACTATCTCAATTTTGTTTCACACAACATCGTCTTCATCGTCTTCACATTCAGTAGCAGATCTCATCACTTTCTCTATTTTCTGCTTTTTCTCGCATCTATCATCTACAAAGGTCTTCAAATATTTTATGTTTTGGTTAAGTTTGCTGCTTATGGATTTTCTTCCAGAAGTCGTCGAGCGGCCAAGCCGAAATCCTCTATACCCTTGAAGAAGCCAAGTTCAGGAGTTTTCATATGTGTGAACGATTCCGAGACAATCTGGTATGAAATTTCGGACTCTGGGGAGACTAGAGGCTTGATGAGCCATTGCAGGGTCGAATCAGCATTAATGGATGAGCAGCATAAATATGACTGTCCTACCCCATTTTGTATTGATGAACCATATGACATGTAAAACATAGTGAAATTGCCTATGCAAAACGAACATAGCACGATCCATCCAAATTTAACAAGATGATAAGAGGATACTGTCGTAGTGGGAAGGAGAATACATCTCAAATATGTGTGAACGCACAGAACGTAAAAAAGCAACTGCACAGAGCACTGGACAAACAAGCGCTGCACAACATGTCAATATGCCAGATATTCATTTTTGAGCCACGCATGTGGTCCGTTATATAAGGGCTGACTTATAGAGCCCGATACACGTGTTTCAACCTTGATGGTCTCATCAGTCGGGCGGTACCCTTTTCGTCTTTAGCCAATCCTCTCGGGGCGCTCAGTCTCCTATTCTAAGAGTAAGCGACGAAGAACGTTTTACACTGGAAGTAAAGTGAAATTATCACTGAACAAACAGTGTTGTACACTCGATTGCTCTTGGTTGGGTATCGTTAATATATCGTAGCTTTCGTTTCGAGTGTTTTCTTAACACTACGTTCAAACTTCAATACGCCAGATGATTATTTTTTGAGCCACGCATGTGGTCTGTTATATAAGGGCTGATGTTAGAGTCAAATTATAGATGATTACCTAGCATGTTATGATTTGAGCGTGGTCTTAAGAAAACGAAACGAAAGATATGATATATTAATGATACCAGCCAAGAGCAATCGAGTGTATAACACTGTTCAGTGATAATTTCAGTGGACTTACAGTGAAAAAGGTTCGTAGTCGTCTACTCTCAGTATAGGAGACTGAACGCTCCGAGAGGATTGGCTAATGACGAAAAGGATACCGCACGACTGATGAGACCGTCAAGGTTGAAACACGTGTATGGGGCTCTATAAGTCAGCCCTTACATAACAGACCACATGCGTGCTTAAAAAAATGATTATCTGACATACTGGAATTTAAGCGTGGTCATAAGGAAACACTCGAAAAGAAACAACAGTGATTCGTCAGTACTCCTCCACAGATAGCCAAGATGAGGAGTCTTTAACGAGTTTATTGATTCATAAGTCTTAGTTTTAAGGTTTTTTCGGGATTTTTTCGTCTACTTCATTATCAATACCTCTTCAAAAGAAAAGGCATACCATGACGTTCAAAACAGACTACATAATAATCAAATTTGTTATCAAAAGGGCCATATCGGATCTGCGACTATGTGGCCTGTTGTCATTACGGTATTTTGGCAACGAGCGACCACTGAATCTTCAATTGCTAACTCAGCCAGCTAATTAGTGTCCCCTAGGAATGCTCTGTAGATTCTTGCGGATGAAGACAGAAGTTTGAAAAAAATTCTAAAGACAGCACAGCTTCCCATATATATCGATATGTCTGGCAGCATCGGTGTCACTTGTACTGCTGCACCATCGATTTGACAAAACGTTCCAAACGTTATGGGCGCTATAGTGTCCGTGCACGATTTGACAATCCTTGACTTCGCCTTCAAAAGCTACCCATTTCTGACCTGTGAATTCCATTTTTCCTTCTTTCCTTTCCGGACGTCTCACTAAGAAGACTGTCTCAAAAAACAAGTTCAAAGCGTCCTTGGCTGGAACAGATTCAGTAGGGAAGTAAAATGTAAGACAAAAAAAAAATTTGTCGAGACCAAAAATGAATACGACATGGATAATTTAAACGTCATTCGCCTCACACAGTGAAGAGAAATTTTTGATTTCAATGAAAATCAGCTGACACATGTCGCTTCTTTTAACACGAACATTTTTTTACTATTTCTTTAAAATATGCTACGGATAAGAGTGTAAATAGATTGGGCAATGGGGCCTTAAGGAACCTAGGATGTGTTTTATGAACGTATACACCCTAGTAACCCTCTGAGTCGTTTTTGGAAAGCAGAGATCATACCACCTATCGCAATAAGGGAATTTGGGCTGCTATTTCAATTCGAGGACCAAAAATCCCCAACCACAAAACAGATTAAACGAATTTGAAAATGGTGGCTGTAATCCAAAAAAATGATGGGTAAAAGCCATTCCTCTATTGACTGTACTCATGAAATGATCGATAATAACTGGTTATTCAAGCAGAAGTAAAACCACATATTATATTCAATATTTCGTTATTAATGAGTTCATCTGAATTGAGAAACCCAAAATGAAATATTAACAAGCAAAGGTGAGCATGAACCGTATAATTTGATATCTAGATGATCGTCACGTAAAACCGTAGTTGCTTGGACAGAGGTTTCTGCCATATTACGGCCAACACCAAATTTGTAGGTTCCAGCAAATCGCTGCTACAGATTGCCCTCATGAAGTAAGTAATTTTTGAGGAAGTAGAATTTTTTCTCAACAAAACGCAAGAGAGATAGAGCGATAAAATTCGCAATACAGTAGCTTTGTTATAACGTTCTAACTTACTTTCATTACGATAAAAAATTCTGAACTTCGGTATGAGCACATACCTTATCGATATCAAGCTTCTGATTTGCAGTTCGTAATGCATTTCTAGTCTGGTCGAGTACACCTAGCACTTCCATATTCATACCTGCATCTTCTAATGCTCTGCGCTGAGCCTCGATTTTCATTAACACCTGTTAAAGGATAACAAAAAGTATAACAAAACCAAAGAATTTAGGAAAGCTGTGATATTTCCTCCTTACTTAGCTACATTTTATTTCACATCTTTTTTTCTAACACTGTGCGGATCCCAGTACTTCTAACAATCACTTCGTTTTTCGCCTATTTCTTGAACGTCATTGAATACTGGTTGAGCACGTCTCTTTGCAGTCTCTAGTATAGCCTGGCTGTGATTTTCCATCCGGAGTTGTTGGCTGCCGAAAAGCGCTGCGGCGAGGGGTTCAGTTCGCGTGCGCAGCGACGAGAATCACAACCACTCGGATACGGCGCCCCCATTTTACATCTATTACGCTTGGAAAGTGACAAAACATCGAGAAGTATGGTTTCGTAAAACAAATGCGTAAAATGCTTAAAGTGCACTTGTATCCTTCCTATGTGATATTCTGCCTCTGAGGACTACGTGGGACACAAGTGGAACTACTGAATCGGAAATGTGAGCCATTTGTGAATGTCCTCTCCTTAATAACATTTCTTCTCCAACAATAACTCTTCAAAGCCATTCAAGGTGTACATTGTCTCGTCCTGACATCGTGTGGGCTTTCCAAATTGGTACACAGAGTATCACTGGAACATTCGATTACATACTCGCTGCTCTGACCATCTACTTGATATCAAACTCAGATATAACTCTGATTATCATTTTCTTCAAGTTCACCTTCAAACATTTCACTTTAGTCTTCTGTAAGGTGCACAGGGAAAATAACAACTACGGAAGGGCGAAGAAGAAGAAGAATAGCTTGAAATGATCTCTGAACAGATATTAGTGATTTATTATGCATATATTACTTCAAAAAAAACTATTACCCCATCTATTCTTGATAACTCTATCTCATGATGCTTTTTTCGTCTCAACGCCGCCAGCGCCAATTTTTTGTTTTTCACTCCGTGTTTTTTCGCATTTGCAACTTCCTGTAAACAAGTTTAGAAAGATTCAAATTCAACAGGTTCAAAAAAAGGATATAGCTGTACTGATCAGAAAATCATATTTTCCTATTTCTTGCTTGGGATGTCAATTACGTCACTTCACCGGAGGTGGGTAGGCGCGGTAGCTAACGAAGCACCGTATTAGAGGGCGAGTTGATAAGCAGAGACCTCGCTCGATTCAACATTCTTGAAGTCAAACAACAGACGCCTTACGAAACACTTTAGCTGGACTATCTCCGCGATTGAAAGAAGATCTCCTTGATCAGCATTATTCGACATTCTAACGAAAATGACATAATCAAGCAGCAGCCAAAGCAACACTTGGAATACTGAAAAATCTCTGTGGTAGATGAATGCGAGAAAGCGAATCGAAGCTAAAAGTGCTAGGACGGTAGATTGTGATGACGCGCTGTATAAAAATATAAACATTATCACTTAACCACACTTTTGCACATTAATCACATTTGACATCTGCTCGCCAATAAATTTTGGATCCCAAAATCACATTAAGAAGAATCCGCACATCTGTAGAAAAGCGGAAAAAACTTTTCTTTTGGAATAGGTGAGCTTCAGATCAAAAAACAGAAGGCAATCATTGCACTCAGCATCAAACTGCCACTGTATACCTTTCTTTGAAGCACCATGAGCTAGTTCGTTGCTATGTTCGACAATCAGGGGTTAAATGATAAGCAAGTCTTGTCATGCATTTGCCATATGACGAGTGAATTGTCTCTATCTGCTGTTTTGATTTGATCAACAAGTCTTTCTCGCGCATTCACGCACATGCTTATGTACGAGGACTACACCTATCTACCTTTGTTGCACTGTTCTCAATCCATAAAAACGCTGGAACCACGTCACGTCGAAATTCAAAATGAATAGTTATGAGTGGTCTTCAACAGACATGTTTATTACAAGATAGCCTGTCAAGTTATTTCTAAGTGTATACGCCAAACGATGAGGATAAAGCAAAAACGTAGAACATCCGACGTTGATCAATCCCTGTGAGATGCGTTTTGCATTCCACTTCAGTAAGATTAGTTACAACTGACTGAATGCGTATCAGGCCTTCACGGTGATGGTAGCCTAATGATTGCGCGAAGTCACTACTGATTTACTCCGAGACAAATCTGATGCCAGACTATCAACACGTATGGACGAAAGGTTAGTCAAGCTGGGAATTGAAGTCGAACCAACAACTACGTACGTGTTGTAGGGCACCTCAAACCATTGCTAAATGCGCTCTTTGCGCCGGAGGCGATGGTGCTCTTTAGATACCGGTGGCCGACGAGTTAAATGTGACATCACGTGATGAACCACAATAATGCTGAATTGGCGGATAACTCGATTTTAAGTGGTTTCACTTCAAGGGGTTAACACTGATACGATTGAAATATGACTAGGGAAAAGGTATAGCAAAGACCTCGATGGTGATGTGGGTAACACGTAATCCCTCGGAAGTGGTAGTTCTAGTCCTGAAGGTCACCCAACTTGAAATTTTTCTCGCATCTTATTTGTATGCACAAACATGATTCTGCCGTTCTTCTTTTTTGCTGATAACAGCAAAAATAAAGATATGCAAGTCTTTTAACAGTATGAAACTGCGTTAAAAATGCTGTTCATTTATTTGTTTATTATACGCAAAGTATTTCATACGATGGTTTTTATGGGAGTTTAAAGATGACTTTTCTCAAAAATTTTTCTTTAGTCCGATGACCAATTTGGACAATGTTACGTTGCTCACTAAATGAAGTTATAGACACTCACCGTTGCTATTTTTTCTTCATAATGCTCCTGCTTCTTTATCAGCAACGTCTCGAGATCACGTAAATTATTAATAGCTTCTTCAGCTGAAGAGATACTATGCTTACGTTTGCGTTTCTTATGGAAAAATTTACGCAAAAACGGCATATTCTGAAATTCGTGGGAAATTTTGTTGTTATGCACAACTGGGCACTTCTGAATTTCACACAGTAGTATCAGAAATAACAAGATAAACCGAAAGAATATTGAGATATGGATAAAACTTAGAACCCGATATACGAGAATTGCTAACAGTCACCGATTACGGTCAAAACACACCTGAGAGAAAAGCGAATGAAGGCCAAGATGAGGTACTGCATACACGCACGCGCTCCTAAAGGGTTTTTTGTTTTTTTGTGGTTTGAGTTCACATTGCATAATAGGTTGAGGAAAAAGGTCCTCGATATCCGCGAAAAATTCAGATTTCATGGTTACTTCACACAACACCGGTTATTATAAAAATTCTTGGGAAATCTCAGGATTAACCCAATAATGTAGAGTGGTGTGCAAAAACATTTGCGTCAGCTGTGATTCGAAGCCAGATCACACTCTTTCCGGGAGCGCGTGCTGAACCGTTGCAATACCAACGCTCGTTTTGCACACCACTCTTTATACGCGTCAACGCGTTGTCTTTCAACAGCCAACCGTCTACGGTCTGGCTTGGGCAGTCACCATCGACATTGAACCCACTCATGTTAACAGATACTGGGTTTCAATAATCAATCCGAATTCATTTTATTTGACCGCGTTTTGCGGAGTTATGATGTTATGAGGGTGGTTTGCAAAACGAGAGTTGGTACTACAACGGTTCAGCACCGTTGGTATCATAACATCATACCACCGCAATACGCGGTTAAATGAAATGAATTCGGACTGACTATCTCAGGACTGCTTCCATAAAAAGCAGCTGGACCGAGCCCACGATGTGTTGAAGAAACTCGACACTGAATCGTCGAAAGCGCACTGCTTCAGCAAGACAATGCCAAAGCTCACATTGCAAAGAAGACTAAGGAAAAGCTTGATGAACTGGAGGGAATCGAGGTCTTGCCGCACCCAACCTAGAATCCAGATGCTGCGCCGTCCAGTAATGGTCTTTTTCGCTCAACAAACATTTCCTGCGTGAACGCCGATTCGAGATATTCGTTCAACTTGAAGAGGCATATCAGGAGTTCTTCTGATTCAAAGAATTGCCCAAGGAATTGCCGCATTCGAGCAAAGCTTGCAAATCGTTGCCAGAATATCGTGGTAATGATGCTCTTTATTTTGAAGAATAATTATTGCTGCTTCTAATTTAATTTATGTATAAATTTTGAATTTTCAGCGAGTGTTAGGGAACTTTGCCCTCAACTTAATATATCAGGTTCCAACTTGTACCCATAGTTTAGCATAGTTACGATTATGATACACATCATATGCAGCAATTAATGAAGAATTGAGCATTGAATAAAGCTAACATAAAAAGTGGATTGAGAACGAAAGACTGCTTCGAAAATGCTCCAAGTCTGCCTCATTTCAAATTTTCGGCCTCGTTTCTATGAAAAAGGAACAGCTTCCAACTGCCCCAAAAAGCGATTACTAGCAGAATTTACAATCAAACAAATTTGAATGACAAGTGCACAAAGAATGAAGGAACAGTGCGCTTAATTTTTTTCTAAGATGGAGCATCCTTTGAATTACCGAACATATTCGTATGGTGAAAAGAAAGCTGATAGCTCTACTGAGGGCATAATATTATAAAAATATTATCTTGCTGCAAACTATTTTTGCATGGCGTTATTCGTGAGCAAATATGAAACGGTTACTGATGCTTCAGAACTAATCTATTAGTGGCATTTCAATCCACAATCAATTCAGTTCGTCACATTATTAGCAATATGCAGAACGAATTCCTTACACCTGAAAATGCTTTGGATCCTCAAGAACATTGGCATCTAATATATTGAAAAAAATGCTCAACTCACCCCCATTTTTTCGACCACAGTTCTTATACTACCAAAAATACGTAGTTATATTAGCACATGGTAGAGTTCAACTAGATTTTTGGAAAATAACGATCCAGGTTGAAAACCAATATGCAAAGGTATCTACGGAGAACAGCTACTGCTTAAATTGAACCCCCTAAGAGAAGACTACCACGGATATCCAGAAATTTCAAAGAAAGTCAAACCCGACTGGTGTAAAATACGTTCGAACTAAAGATATAAGTGGAACTAAAAGGCTATATTGTTCTATAATACATTATGGGGCCACGGACCTCCCTCTTTGAGGGATCCCGCCCGGTTAGTCGCGAGGGCACGTGGCGCGTCCCCAGGTGGTGGATAGGGGAATAAAACGCGAACCAAAAGCGACCGTGTGCTTCTCAGAGACGCAGGTGGATTCAGGGGACGAGCTCCCTGCTTCTGCAGTGCCGACTAGACAAAACTCTATTTCTACGAGTCAAGTCGGCCAAAAGCCTGCAATCAAGCGGCTGGGAAGTACATGGGAGGCGGTTAGGAGTCGCCTCCAACAAATAAGCTCCTCCCGCTCCTCCGAGAGAGACTGGCAAGCTACTCGTGAGTACCCAGCCCCCACGTTTAGAGCCTGGCAAGCTACACGTTGGGTATCAAAAAAATGCCAAAAACAGTAACAAATATGGGCCTCATTCCCCTGACCCCGAAAGAGCCCCTGGTACGGCAGCGCCAGGTAGGACGAGTACGGAGAGGCTGCTAAAATCTCAGGGCCGAACTAGGCTGCCAAGATCGAAACGGACTAAAATGACGATCTGTACCTACAATGCAAGAACCCTTGCTCAACAATCCGCTGTAGAAGATCTGTTGATTCAAGCAAGAAGAATAAGGTACGACGTCATTGGCCTGGCTGAGACGAGAAGGCGCCATCCTTTTCACGCTGTCTATGACACCGGAGAAGAACTGTTCCTTGGAACATGCGATCGCAGAGGTGTCGGTGGCGTTGGCGTCCTCGTCAAATCGAATTTGACCGTGAACATTGATTCGTTCGAACAACTAACAACCCGCATCGGACGATTACGGTTGAAACGATGTGGTTCTATGCCGGCTTTGACCATCTTCGTTGCTTACGCACCAACATCAAGCTATGACGAAGACGAAGTCGAAGCGTTCTATATGGACCTCGAAAAATTCTTCAGAGAAGATCATACATTCTTCAAGGTCATTGTCGGAGATTTTAACGCAAAAATTGGACCTAGAAGAACGTCTGAAGAACGTCACATAGGGACCCACGGACTAGAATGGAATGAACAGGGTGAGAGGCTATCCGAGTTTATCATGACGACCCAAACCATCCATGGTAACTCGCAATTCCAGAAGCCTCTCTCTCAGCGATGGACGTGAGAGTCTCCCAATGGAGAGTACCATAACGAAATAGATCACATCATAGTAAATCGAAGGTTTTGCCTGATCGACGTCGCTGTTGTTCCCAAGTTCTACACGGGATCAGACCATCGCCTCCTTCGCGCAACGTTCCGATTTTCGAGGAGAGGAGAGAAACCCGCTAAATTCAAACAACGAAGTCCCAGAACTACCATAAACTGGGATGTATTCAAATCATTAGTCGGCTCTTGGGAAGATACCGTTGTAGACAACATCGACGAAGAATACGATCGACTCGTTGAATATCTTCACGTTGGCGCTAAAAAAGCCGAAAGTCCTAAGGTCACGAAGAGACGCTTGTCTCCGCAGACACTCGAGCTGATACGTCAACGTGGAATCGCACGAGCCGCAGGCAACCGAAACCTTACGTCCGAACTTGCGAAACGATGCAGAGAAGCGATAAAAAGAAGACCTTAAAGAGAGAAGAGCAGCAGTTATGGCAGAAGCTGCAGAAGCTGGGAAGAGCATTCGCAAAGCCCAGCGAGGCTTCGCCAACTATAAGACCAAGATGATTGCACTCCGATACCCTGACGGGACACTTACAGCTTCGAGAAGGGCTATGGAGAAAATCATCCACCAGTACTACTCGGATCTCTTCGCTAGCCATGTTCTCTTACCGTCATATAAATTGAAAGAGGACGAATATGTCGTTCCACCGGTCCTTCCTTCCGAAATCCGACATGCTATATCGTCGGTGAAAAACAAAACAACACCCGGTCCAGACAGGATTAGACCAGAACACCTGAAGAACCTGCCGCCAGTTCTCATCAACACCCTGGCTCGGCTCTTCACTCGCTACCTGTCAGAATGCAAGGTCCCTATTCAGTGGAAAACCAGCAAGACCGTATTGTTGTTCAAAAAGGGAGACCTTCACGACATAGGCAATTATCGCCCAATCTGCTTGCTGTCCGTTGTCTATAAACTCTTTACTCGAGTCATCCTGAACAGGATTGACAGAACACTGGACGAAGGACAACCATGCGAACAAGCAGGGTTCAGAAAAGGATTTAGTACCATGGACCACATCCACACGATCACAAGACTCATTGAAGTTTCGCGAGAGTACAAACAACCACTCTGTCTCACTTTTATCGATCTGAAAAAAGCCTTTGATTCAGTGGAAACAGAAGCGGTCATAGAGGCTCTGGATAACCAGGGCGTCCCTACTCGGTACATAATGATCCTTCGTGAGCTTTATAAAGATTTCACGACCAGAATATCTCCATTCTACAACAATATCACCATTGACGTAAGAAGAGGGGTTCGACAAGGCGATACAATATCGCCAAAACTATTCACTGCCACCCTACAAAACGTCATGCGAACATTAGAATGGGACGAAATGGGAGTGAAAATTGACGGTCGACAATTAAACCATCTTCGCTTTGCTGACGATATCGTTCTCATAACACCAAACATCAGCCAAGCGGAACGAATGTTGACTGATTTCGATAACGCCTGTGGAAAGATCGGTCTTCAACTGAATCTAACGAAAACAATGTTCATGAGGAACGGATGGGTTTCTAATGCCCCATTCACGCTCAACGGAACGACAATTTCCGAATGCTCCAGTTACATCTATCTAGGTCGTGAAATCAACATGATGAACGACCTAGCCCCAGAGTTGAGCAGGAGGAAACGAGCGGCTTGGGGAACGTTTAAGAGCATCGAAGATGTAGTGAAGAGGACAAAGAACATCCGACTCCGTGCCCACCTTTTCGACTCGACAATTATCCCTGCCCTAACGTATGCAGCAGAAACCTGGTCGCTACGTAAGCAGGATGAAAGATCACTTGCCGTTATCGAACGCGCAGTCGAAAGGTCGATGCTAGGAGTATCTCGTATTTCGCAAATGAGACAAAGGATCCGAACTTCCGACCTACGTCAACGATCGAAAATCAGAGACGCCGTTCTACACGCCAGGATATCGAAAATAAGGTGGGCCGGACACGTGATGCGCTTCAACGACAACCGATGGACGAGAGCCGTTACCGACTGGATTCCTCGGGACGTCAAGCGCTCTAAAGGAAGACCACTGACCCGTTGGTCCGATTTCTTCACGAAAGCGATGGAAGAAAGATATGATGCTCAGCGAATTCCTAGAGCAAGGAGGACCCACTGGGCTACTCTTGCACGCGATAGGGAAAAATGGAAGAGTTGCTGGTACCCGCTCGAGTCACTCGACGATCAACGGGACGACAGGTGATACAGGTGATACATTATGGGGGCTGCTTCCAACTATGTACCTTAACTCTGTCTCTTCACACCGTGACCTTCTTGTTTCTCCAGGAGACAAATTACATGAAATACGACACGATTTTATTTGAAGTATCAACGAACAACAAGGCCTTTATTTGCAGATTATCGATTTGACCGTCATTGTCTCACATCATAGCTTATGGTGTCACTGCACTTGACAAGCAAAATAGAAAAAGGCCGTCGAGTCCTTAACTATGCCCTATCTCCCACATGAGAACAAAATCATTACCAATCGGCGCTGTAAACCTTTGAGTCGCAGTCAAATGATGACAACCATCTAAAGTTTCCTCTTGGAAAACGTATGACGTTATATTTACAAAGGGTACGGATACCATGATAATGTGAAAGGCTCTTCTTTTCAGTGTGCTCTAGGAGCTTCCTACAAAAATTGCCATAAAGCGAATCTGTAGGAGCTTGAATAAAGTCCATCCGAAACAGCACTTGGATTTCGTCAGCGTTCAACCTAAGTGAACCATATAAAAGCACTCTCACAGTCGAAGAGGTCCGCAAGGAATACCTCTGGTCTCAGGCTCCGATGTTACGAGGCAGTATTTCGCAATGTTAGTTTCTCTGTTAGTTTATCAGGGAGTTAATGCGTCTTACATAAAAAACATTGTTTTTACATCATATTCGCTGCATTTATATGATACAGTTTTTTTCACGGAATATTCATTATCAGAACTATTAACTGGAAATGTTTACCGCAGCGCAACAGTGGTGCACCCTACTGAGATAAATAAGATATGTTTTGATACAACTTCTCTCCAGATTCGTTCTTGTCGTTGGCATTGTCAATATGTTGAACTACATCACTAATTCAGTAACGATGCTAAACAATCTCAACTACGAAGGTGGAAATATGGGATTGCGGATCAAATGGCAGGATATCTAAATTATGAAAAGCCCGTGTGACAGAGAAAAAGTTATTCTGAATTCACTACTTATTGAATATATCACATTCTCTTTACGCCTAAGAAACCCAATGAACATGAATTATGATAGAAGCGAAAACACAGTAGACCAAAGGTATCATGAACAGAACTAAGATCTCCAGTGGAGGGCACTGAGTAGCTTACTGAATACAGATAACGTGTCCACTTATTTGATCAGACGGTCTTGCGGCCCTGTATCATGCCGGAAAATCAGGAACTGAATCTACTGCCACTTGAATTAACTGCTCATATAATAAAAGGTGATTTCAAGTTTGTTTAAGGTGAGCTCTGCTCAACTAGATCAAATACCTCAGTTCGGCTTCCACGAAGAAAATGTTTCACTGCAGCGAAAATCGGACCATAATGGGACGGCGCAGCATCTGGCCTGAATGCGGCAAGATTTCGACTCCATCCATCAGACTTTTCCTTTGTCTTCTTTGCGGTGCAAGGTTTGGTACTGTTTTGTTGAAAACAGCGCGTGCTTTCGACCAATCAATGTCGGGTACTTCTTCTTCAGCACATCGTAGACTTCTAGTTTCCTACGGAAATATTCCTGAGATACTTCCATCAGTGCTTATTCCTTTTTCCTTACAAACTACTAGTTTTTTTTGCAACACCTTTGTATGCTCAAATTTCGTGAAGTGATAACAGAATCGAGAAAGATGTTTCATGTAGAACCTGCGCCAGTGGAAACTTTCTCTCCCTTCTTTTTGTAGATAACGATTCTTCAACTCTCATCAATTCACCAATACCATAACGCAATTGCTATCGATAACCACAATTTAAACGTATTGATTTGAAGAAATATAAGGCTTGCTGGGAAATATCCACGTGAGTGATTTCGATGTCAGCAACAAATGAACGCGTGTCGAATTTATATCTGAAACTTATGGCTTCTCCACGAATTTCCCTGCTTTTACTCTCTTGAATCGATGATAAGCATCGCGTATACTTATCTTCATGAGCCAAGTAGGAAAATTTGGGAATACGCCAGCTGAAAGGCAACTGGACGTCTTTGATACAGAGTAAGAGCTGCGAGGAAATTCGACAAATAACTCTGATAAATAAATAAATAATTCAAGTTTAACAAAGTGCAGTATCAAGAGAATACACTTTCTCAGAGGATATCGGTTCTAGAACGAGGTTTTTTGAAGATTGTCGATTGAAGAGCAATCACGAAATAGATTCCCAAATGTTCTGCTCATTCATGCGGCGCACTCAACTCATAAGCTTCAGAAATCATTTGGACATTCACCAAATGGATTTGTATGGAGAAATTTTTCAACGATCTTTCTCTCTTTCACTATCCACAATAAGGATGGTGTCCTACATTCGAAATTTACTCTTTCCTGCATCCATACACCCGCAGATCTTTTATTTTGAGTAATCCGAGAGCTCTGACTTGAAATCCAAAACTGTACTAAGTGTTCATTATAATGAAATAAATGCCGACCTAACATGTTCAATTATAATAGATAATGAAAGATAATTGTTCTTACAACATCTGGGATGCTGTTAAGCCTTATATCGAATCACTGCAATGATTCAAAGGAAATTTAAGACAAAGTGGTGAGGATTTGGTCTCACATGGAGTGATATTTTGCAACATATTGGCCGTTTTCAAATTTAAACTAATGTATCTAAAACCATTGAGGATGATACTTTCGCCGTTGATAACTATGGAATGTGCGAAGTATTTGACTGCTATCTGTCCTATACAATAACTTGCAGTGGCTTAGCAATTTATCACGCCAGTGCTGCTACTCTTCCAGATAAGTCTGGTACCAATCCGTCGACCCCGAAAAGGTGAAATGCTGGGTAAGGCCTCGTAGCGGGATCGAACCGGTGACCAACATAGATGTATGGGAGGACACCTTTACTGCATAACATGTGTCATATCTAGTCCATGAAAAACCATTGATCAATTTGATAATGTATTTTGAGCCTTTCATGAGGTCTGCGATGGGCATTTTTTGTAACATAAGCCCACGTAACAGCCATACGCCACGTAATCGACAATCAGTCACTCTGAAAGAACCACGATGACTGTTTTACCGTACGTCGAGTGCACAAAGTTCGTCGTCGACTGCTCTATGTAGTGGTACATCTCCGAGGAACTGAGTGAACGAAAAGGCATCGTGCAAGTGAGTAGGATATAAGGGCGGAACACGTGTCTTGCACTGTATACGTGTCCGTAACATACCTCATGAAAGGCTCAAAATAGATTGACAGATTATATCTTCTTGAGCGAGGCCTCAAAATAATCGGTTTTCGACACCTTCGTTTTCGGCATAGGCGCGATAATTCGACCTCTAAGTCCAAAGCCGTTCGCCTTTGCTATCGCACTAAGTCCAATTTTTTGGAGTGGAGTATTGTCGAATGATCGCACCACTGCGGTTCTGGAGAAGGCGAAAGCGTCGAAAAAATTGCCGAATAAATTTTCCGTAACAGCTTTTGCGGATTTTTTCAATAAAATGCAATCGATCACTCTACCAGGGTAGAATTCTGAATTTTTGACCCAAAAAACTATCTTCCACTTTCCCTTTATCAAGGTTCGTACAGCGAAGACTAGATGGGCTCATTCCCTTCAGCGGAAGAATGCACTACTCTATCCGAATCGTCTACTAGGTGATTATCGCGTTTCTGTTAAACGATTCAAAAAATCACAAGGATGGCGAAAAAGCGAGCAGATCTTGGAAATACTACTGGGCTTTGAATCCGCGACTACTCTTTGCAAGGCTCATCATCTCCCCTACATCAACGAGGTCTTGGCTATTCTTTACTTCAAAACCGTGGTTTAACTTTATCGATTCTATCAGCAATCAAACGCTAACGGTTATGATCCGAGTAGAACAAGCCGGCATTTGGGTAAAGCAAGGACGTCGGGTAGAGTGCATAGCTCGTAAAAAAAAGCAGTCGTGGGCTCAAACAAAACTTGAAATTTCGAGTTTTGCTCGCATCTCAGCAAACTCGTGTTTATATTTCACATGAATACTCTGCCACCAAAAGGAATAAACAATGGAAGAAAGTTAAGACACCGAGTCTTCAAAATCGTTCGCGATATCAATAATTTCCAAAATTTCATTTTAGAACAATCTAGAAATGATGATGTTTTGAGATTAAGTGGACCTTTGGAATAACAAGAAATAGTTTTCCTACAAGTTTGTCAGGTCATCGAAGCTTCGAGTACTTTAGACATTACCGAAAAATGTAGGATTCGTTGACTAGCAAGCGCACCCGCGAATCGATTGAGAAGCCAAATCTGAGTTGAGATAAGATTACTTCATACGCTGGAAGATTAAATTTTTTTCAATCGTGAATGAGATAAAGCGATCCTCGGCTATTATAGATTCTGATAGTAACCTGAAAAAGTGTTTTCACTCAAGCAGTCCTCGAAATGCTTTGGGAAATTTCATGAAAATGTTGATGATAGACAGCAGAAAACAAGAGCAGATGGAAGTGGAAGAGAGAAATACTTCGCCATCGGACAAGCGACAGCGGAAACACAAGAGCAGAAGGGTAGGCAAAAGAATGCGTGGACAACGGATAGCGGTTGGTGAAAAAGTAGGAGGAGGGAAACGAGAGAAGCCTCGCCAGAGGACCCAGGACTCAGCGTACACGACGATAAACATCAGCATGTGATCGAACAGGTCTTGAGCGGCCAGTCGTGTAAAAGCAAACTCATCCAAACATAGATTAGCATAGAGATTATTCCAAAAAGCAGAGAATAACATAATCATATGATGGGTATAAGCGGTATGAGATGAGGCTATCATTGCGTCTGGTGGCGACAATTCATAGGTGCAAAGTTTTCGGTTGAGTACACGGACAGATACGAGGTTCCACCATTATCAGCACACTCGAGACGACCTTGAATTTCTCACGGAGTGCTCACGGGCGACGTCTAATTTATTCTCCTCCTCGCGATTACTCCTATGGA
The DNA here is from genome assembly GCA_019055375.1 of Parelaphostrongylus tenuis. Classification (NCBI taxonomy): domain Eukaryota; kingdom Metazoa; phylum Nematoda; class Chromadorea; order Rhabditida; family Metastrongylidae; genus Parelaphostrongylus; species Parelaphostrongylus tenuis. Next base: position 92,723 of record JAHQIW010006648.1, read on the forward strand.
GGACGTGTGTGCCACAATATCCGTCCCAGGTCCGACTATCTATTAACCTCGGCATAGTTTGAATAATTCAGTATCTTCTGTTTAGCCGCTCCGAGGTGTTATTAATAGTATTTATTGAATATCAGCGAAGCATACAACAATACAGTTAATAATGCAGCACGAATTCACAGTCGTGGTGGCTTACGTTTCGGCAAGGTTCGCCATCTTCAGAGCCTGGAAAGGTCAAATTGATTCGCAAGTTATTAAATCAAAGGCCTCCATAACCCTAGCAGAAAACGTAAGAGATAAATTTTTGGGTCGCATAGGAATAACTTCATTTCAAAAACACTCACCTTTTAGATGTTTTAGGTCTTTCAATTAATCATTGAAGACCTGCCACTTGAAGTCTATGATAATATGAGACTGTGCCTGGCTCAGGTCGGGAATATCAGCCTGAGGTGTGGAGCTAGGTCAAGCGTTATTATGAGGCATTCCTCTTTTCGGTTCATTTTTGGGCCTTTGCTATGTATCCAAAAGGCTTCCAAAGTTTTGCGCGTGGATGTTTTCGATTCCTGTGCAAGGACCGTGAATTTGACGTCAAAATCTGCTCCTTCATGCTTCTGTTCCCTATGCGTGCCTAGTGGGGTTTTTGGGTCGTAGTTACGTTTCCCAGCTAGGTGCTCTTTTACGCGGATGCAGAGTGGTCTACCCGTTTCGCCAATATATTCATCCCCGCATGCCTCGCAAGAGATCAGGTAAATTGTACCTGACCTCATGCAGTCGCCGTCTCTGCCGTTGGGGCAAACTTTGCAGTCGATAGTTTCGCAGAGAAGATCATACAGCCGGTTGCGGACTAATTGGCGTTTTAGTGTTTTTGGTGGTATCTCGACTACTGCTACCGAATTATCTAAACCTGCTCTTTTAAGCAGCGTTTAATAGCTGCACTTAGTTCGTTGGAAATAAAAGGCAGGATGAATGGAACTTTATCCTCGCTAGACCTTCCGTGTAGGGGCGCCGAATTTCCTCTAAATTTAACCCGAGAAGCTCCTATCGTGTTGTAGCCATTCGAGGTGGCTATTTTTCGCGCCAAGCTCAGGGACTCTACCTTGTGTTCTTTTCCTGTGCACACATTAGCAGCTGTTCGAAACATGTTTTTCATAAGTGCGCATTTTGTGTGCGTAGGATGAGCAGATAGGTAGTGAACCAGGATGTTTTTGTTGCTTGGTTTACGGGTTTACGATACCACTTTGTATTGTAGGAGTTTTTAGAGAGGTTATCTTGAACGTTTGAAAATGGCAGCCAATTTTCCTTGGGTTTCTCACGGGTGAACGTTATGTACTCTGACTGGCTATTCAACAACTCAAAACATTTGTCCATCTCCTCTTGCGTTGAGCAGACGACAAAACAATCATCTATGTACCTACAGTAGAGTAACGGCCGGAGATCGAATATTGGTGCCTCTGCTTTAGACATAAAAGCGATAGCAAGGGTTGGAGCTAGTCGTTGTCCCATTGCCAGCCCTCTGATCTGCGCAAAATAATTCCCAGACCATCTAAAGAATGAGCAGCTTAGGCACTCTTTTAAGAGAGCCATGACCTGCCGAATGGAGAAGCCATACATGTTCGTAGTTCGTTCGTGCTCCGTAAGAAGCTCGCATAAGGCTTGCATTGCGGACTCATTCGACACGTTTGTATAAAGAGCGGTTACGTCAAACGATTCCATTACGTACGCGTTGGTGGGAGACGCGTTACGTAGACGATCCAAGAACATTTGGGTATTGGTAAGATGGGCTGGAATGTGTTTTAGTAGTTGGACTAGTATTAAGTTTAAAAACCACGTTATTCTATCCGTTGGCCCGTCTACACAGCTGATGATGGGTCTAACTTTGAATTTTGATGGATCAGTAGACGCAAGATCATCAGTGCATTCCAACTTATAGGTCTTAATAAGTACAAGACGGGGCATGATGGTGGACTAAGTTTTAGTTGAGGGATAATGGAAGATTTTAAACCAGCCGAACTTGCTATTTTTACCCATTCACTATTCAACTTTCGATATTGTTTTTGAAATTCCTTATTGGATGATGGACGATAGAGTGTGGTGTCCTCTAGATGTTTTTTCGTTATCTCAACATCCAACTTATGGGGAATTACTACGAACTCTCCTCCCTTATCACTGACTGACAGTCGAATGGCTTTGGACTTTATTAGCTCCCGTATCCGTCGCATACCGTTTTTCTGCGTTGATGTTAGGTTGGAGCTAAACTTTTTTGCGCGATAGTGATTAAGGATTCTAAGAATTTCTTCCGAAAATATGCGAAAATTGATATCCACTTCACCCGTGAGAAACCTAGGGCAAATTGGCTTCCATTTTTAAACGTTTAAGTTAACCTCTCTAAAAACTCCTACAATACAAAGTGGTATCGTAAACCAAGCAACAAAAACATCCTGGTTCACTACCTATCTGCTCATCCTCCGCACACAAAATGCACACTTATGAAAAACACGTTTCGAACAGCTGCTAATGTGTGCACAGGAAAAGAACACAAGGTAGAGTCCCTGAGCTTGGCGCGAAAAATAGCCACCTCAAAGGCTACAACACGATAGGAGCTTCTCGGGTTAAATTTAGAGGAAATTCGGCGCCCCTACACGGAAGGTCTAGCGAGGATAAAGTTCCATTCATCCTGCCTTTTATTTCCAACGAACTAAGTGCAGCTATTAAACGCTGCTTAAAAGAGCAGGTTTAGATAATTCGGTAGCAGTAGTCGAGATACCACCAAAAACACTAAAACGCCAATTAGTCCGCAACCGGCTGTATGATCTTCTCTGCGAAACTATCGACTGCAAAGTTTGCCCCAATGGCAGAGACGGCGACTGCATGAGGTCAGGTACAATTTACCTGATCTCTTGCGAGGCATGCGGGGATGAATATATTGGCGAAACGGGTAGACCACTCTGCATCCGCGGAAAAGAGCACCTAGCTGGGAAACGTAACTACGACCCAAAAACCCCACTAGGCACGCATAGGGAACAGAAGCATGAAGGAGCAGATTTTGACGTCAAATTCACGGTCCTTGCACAGGAATCGAAAACATCCACGCGCAAAACTTTGGAAGCCTTTTGGATACATAGCAAAGGCCCAAAAATGAACCGAAAAGAGGAATGCCTCATAATAACGCTTGACCTAGCTCCACACCTCAGGCTGATATTCCCGACCTGAGCCAGGCACAGTCTCATATTATCATAGACTTCAAGTGGCAGGTCTTCAATGATTAATTGAAAGACCTAAAACATCTAAAAGGTGAGTGTTTTTGAAATGAAGTTATTCCTATGCGACCCAAAAATTTATCTCTTACGTTTTCTGCTAAGGTTATGGAGGCCTTTGATTTAATAACTTGCGAATCAATTTGACCTTTCCAGGCTCTGAAGATGGCGAACCTTGCCGAAACGTAAGCCACCACGACTGTTGTAATATTCGTGCTGCATTAATTAACTGTATTGTTATATGCTTCGCTGATATTCAATAAATACTATTAATAACACCTCGGAGCGGCTAAACAGAAGAAGATACTGAATATCCGCCCATTTGGAAGCTACATCCGAGTTTTTCTCTGCTTTTTGGAATAATCTCTATGTTTCTTCATGTCTGCGTCCCATCATCTACTCACCTAACCGTGGTTTTAGTGCATGTATAACTAATGTGTGTGAACAAAAATCAGCCATCCACTATACAATCAAGCGCTGTTAGCATTTGATGATGTTGTACACGTTATACAAAAAATACTATGATTTTATCTTTTGGTTTTGTTACTCGATCTTCACTGGCTACACACTATGCTATGTGATTTTTTCAAAAACAATATCGCCGAAAATGAGAAACTAAGTGAAAAATTATTGAGATGACAGCTTTTCCGTAACCAGCCGTGGTTTCACATTTTTGCAAGGATAGGCTATCAATTTAGGACTAAAAATGTGGAAACTTCTCCGCAGTAAAAGAAATGATCGTGAAAAATCGGCCTTCGTATAGGTCACGCCCGTCAGTGTCCTATCAACAATGACTTCCATGGAAGTCATAATGTCGCGAATGTTTAGATTACCATTTGTATGCACAACATCATCAGTAAATCGTTTCTTCCCTGTGAAAGTTTCATAATTTTTGAATTCCGCTCATTTCCTTAACATAACTACAAGCCACGTAAACATGGATGTTTGCTCAAAATTAACACAACTCACAGCAAATGAGAGTGATAGATAAGTCCAGTGGCATTCAATTTCTTTCCTCAACAGTTGTTTTTATCAGTTTTCCTTTGTTTTCTAATGCAATGTGCAATGCAATTGTTGAGTAATAGCAAATAATGGCCTAATAAAAACCTATTTCACTCTTAAAACCATGCGTAGGCAACACAAGTGGCGAAAAAATTGTTATAGCTCAGGACCTTTTTCAAACCATCTCTTACTCAATAGCAAAAGTAATCGAGTATTATGCCCTTCGTATTGATGGTGACGTTACATGTTCATAAACCTGCTCGTCGCTGTGAATACCAATTCGAAATGTCAATATGAATCCGCTGATAGATATAGGCATCGAGCCTTAAGCTGATGCCCACTAAATTATTGACACATACAAAATCGATGTTTAACTGAAAGTTTTCAGGCTCACTTAACACCTATTTTGAACTGAATAGCTTCAGCACGTGCCTCAAAACTTGCTCGCCGGAGTAAACATCAAATTGTGGCATAAGGGATGATTGTACAAGATAAGAAAATCGAGCAATCACAATGCCAGAATCATCAACAAAAGTCAAAATATACGATGTTGTCATGTGAAACAATTTTCGCTACATGTCAGGTGAATTAGCGCGACGGTGAGCATTAGTTTCCAGTTTCACCCGCAACCTCGTAGATTGTTGAGCGAACCAACTACCTCAAACAAGCTCGGTTTCGTTCTGCTTCAAAGCTGCTTCCAGTGTGATCTACTAAATTACTTCCGGAGACTGCGTACGAGGCATAACGCTTTCCTTTCCTAACAATGAATTACCGACGTGTACTCCGAAGAACAAAGCTGCTGGGACGAGGTATAGTCAAACATAAGTGTGCTGCAGTGTTCTGAAGCTTGCTAGTAAGATGCTCACTCCTGACCACTCACCATGCATTTTCCACTCGTTTTATTGCTTGCATCCGATGTGTACTTATTATTTAACCATTTTTTTACTTATTTACATGCATTTTGGCTAACATACGTGAGCTAACACGTCCACATATGTTAATTTGTCGCCGTTTAATGGCGCTTTAACCTATTTGAGGTCTATTGGTCAACCCCTCGTACTAGAATATGATAACCCAATTTTCGGCGTTCAATAGCGCTCATACATCCATATCACTTTCGCCTTGGAAAAAAAAAAGGATAATTATTATGTACCGCTGTAATACACCTGCTGTGCTACTTCAATATACCCATTTTAAACGTTTAATGACTCGTGCGCGCAACCTCGATATAATTAAAGTGTCAAGAAGCGGCTCAGATGCAAGAAAGAATATTTTAAAACTATTCCATTTCTTGACAGAATACGTTTTTCGTGTATGAAGCAGTAAGCATAAATGAGTAGGATTTACGAGACTTTGAAAGAGTGGACGAATCACACGGAAAAAAACCTCATCTTAATCGCAAGTAAAATGCATATTCTCAATTCTGAGTAAGAAACTCTTCTTACTGAACTTTACTACGGACTAAGAAATGTTTGTTCCTAAACAAATTTAGCAACTTAAACACTTTTCGTAAAAAACGTACAATATGATGTAAGACGTAAATAGTCCTATCTCTGCGTTGGACTGTGAAAAAGGGTTTGTATATTATTTTACAAAATGAAGGGCTATAAAGTCGACGAAGTGATTATCAATAGCACAAATCAACAGATGTACCCAAAACAGTCAGAAAAAAAGATAAAATAGCCCATAAACAGGAGATTGAGCATAGCTGAAGATATACAACTCTCCCCATGTCACTTAAAAGAGTTACTATACAATGGCCAACTCAAAGCTTAGTTAAGCATCGTGTGATCCTCAAAGATATTTTTCCTCTGCTCCTCGACTTTCTTCATCCACCGATTCTGTTCAGCCTCAACACGGCCAAGAACATCTGCAAAGAAATCAGATTCATGCTGCCAGACAAAAAGACATTAAAAACCTTATTTTTCAGTTATTCACGTTTCAGAATTACTCAACTATTCCAAGTTAGATAGCGCGAAAATTTCAGCTCTGCATTGAGATAGAAGTTGGATAGAAAATACCATCACTGCGAAATGTAGATGTAAAAATTAACTAGAGTGCTGATCACATTGTAAACGAAAAGTAGTGCCACAAAATCGATGGATTGCTTCAGAAAATGTAGAGCTACCTACAAACATGAGCCAGCACTAAAAATCCAGTACTTCCTCTAGCGCTCTACCAAACATTGCACAACTATCGTTGCAGAAGACAAACCCGTTGAGCTACATATCTCTTTCTGACCTTATATAGACATTTACCTTCTGTGTGAGCAATACCCACTCTTTTGAATCACACTGAGAAATAACAGCTGGGAGAAGTCTACGACAAGCTAGCCGAAGATGAAACTCCTTTATACAATACGTCACCTCGAGAACATCATCGTTATCTAATGTAGTGATAAATGGACGTGCATCTTCGCGACAACATTATGTAAGCCGAAGTGTTGGACAAGATACTTTCCTAGACCAACCAGATATACGAGTGCTAATTTTGAAAAAAATCGCGATTCTACGATGTCTCTATCACATCTTGGATAAAATATTGAAGAGCTGAGCTCGCTACAATTCTCAATGATACTTCAATTGACTCTCTTATTTTACGTTTTCATTGTTCCGTTGCATCACTGAACGGCGGCGGCTATATGAAACATGAGTCGAAGTTCTAACAAAACAAAATTACAAAATTTCAGTAATGCGAGAAGATGAAATCAGTTATCGATCCATTCTCTCTTGTCACAAAGATTTTCAATAAACAAACTAATCTCAGAAGAATTTTAATAATCAATATTGCACATAAAGAGAATGAAAAGGTTCTTACTATGCTTATTGCTCGATAATGGACGTGTACTGCTCACGGAAGCTGTTTCGGAGGAAAAACTCTCGACAGCTCGAGCGAAAATATTCTCTTCCATCTAAAAAGAAAAAACACTACAAAGCTTGAGAAAGTAGGTGGCAAATAAACATATCGAAATATATTTTGTTGTTTATTTAAAATGACCCATTACATTTTATTGTGCAAATTCAATAATCCACCATTCGATTCACACTCATCGTTCCGAAGGTCTCCGAATATTCTACATTTTCGCGGGTTGTACTTAAGAACTACTCAAGAAATTCTTCTCCGTGAATGTTACAGAATACTGGTCGGGCAGATCTCCTTGCAGTTGCGAATAACCAAGCTAGAGGATTTTCAGGAGACTGCAAAGTAATATTGGGGGAAGGGACCAAACCACGACATTGTTTCCTGACAAAATGCATTACTAATCACCCGCCCACCACTCCAATTTATCGAAACAGATGAACAGAAATAAGAATTTAAGCATAACTCAACAAAAATATATCAACCTCTTCATTTTGCTGTCGATAAGACGAGTGCAATCTTTGTTTGCTTAGTATGGGATCTAAGCACAGCAAGAAAGCCATGTAGGTAACCAGTACCATGATCACGCAAATCAGAAAGATTACGACCACCTTCAAGATAGCAACAGATTGGAAAAGAAAAAGAACTAGAAATTGCATATAATTGATTCAAATAAGATGACTCGGTATCTCTACTTGCAAACTATTTTGTGAGTAGACCACGTCCAACCTTAAGCATGACTGTGTTTCTGCTCTCGAATCGACAATCACAATTGGCTAAGAAAGCGTCCATGTGAAATTCATCGACAATCTTCGCCACCTCGGCTTTCACCACAGATTGTGGGCTGCTGAAATCCAAAAAAAAAGCATCTCCTCTACACTAGTCAGTCGTCAAACGGAATCTGGTATCCAGCAACTAACCAATAGCTGGGGCCTATATTCGTCATTGTGTAATACCGACGATGATTGTCATTAACATCAGTGAAATTATCACCTACGAAATACATTGTGCTTGGACACACACATCGGCACCTCGTATCCTCGAAGTTCGCCTAAATCAACATTGAGAATTTCCCTTCATTTCTCAAACTGATTTTAAATAACTTCATGAGAATATTACACTTTATATCGCTTTCGATAAAATTAACAAACTAAGAACGGCAAAAAAAGACTGAAAAAACATGGTTTGAAAATAATATAAAATCATCGTCTGTAGACCAATGAGTAGACTTGTTCTTCAAAAGAACTCTAAATTACTGCAAATGCATATGGAGCAGTGGTAGAGGTACTCTGCGTCGCACACGAGGGCAATGATTCGATCTCGCGCTCATGGCTCACCAAGCCATCCATCCCTCCGGGGTCGGTAGATTGGTACCACAATGGTCTCAGACTTGTCTGGGAGGATAAACAGGGCTGACTCGGTTTAGCGGGAGGCCACCGCGAGCCATTGTCAAGGTCAGATATGCATATCTCATGCTCACTAAAGTGTCCCAGAGCTTTCTTTCCAACCGCAGTATTTACGGACTAACACCTTCATGGTGAAGGTGAGCGTGAGGATGAGAACTAGTTCGTCCTCAGCGAGGCTATCTACCTACGAATGACGCGCGGCAAACGATAACAGACGAGGATTCAGCTAACCACTACACTTATATTTGAATGGACATGAAAAAACTACAAGTAAATTATCATTCCGAGTTCAAATCAATAACGATAATGGCACTAAAATAGTGCAATAACGCTAGTATAAGGGGTAAAGAGCATTATTACAAAGAATAAAAAGAAAACAATAACCCAACCTCTGCAAAGGCGTTCTCGATCCATAACGAAGAAAGAACCGTGAGAATTACAACCCACATGTCGTCTCAAAAGATTACCATTTGTTCTTTATCTATAAACAAAGGTATGAGCATGTGAACCACATATCAGACATACCGTATATCATGAAGAGAAGTAAAGAATGAAAAGAAAGAAAGAGAACAGAAATAGAACAGAAAAGGAAGAAGGAAAGAAAAGGGAAGGAAACTGATAAAGAAGCACTGCGAGGGCTTCGATCCATCTTTCTCAAGAGATTACCATTCGTTCTAAAAATAACGGGAGTTATGAGTATGTCCCAGGACCAACTATCGATTAACATTTGCACTGAGCATATCAATGCGTATTTCTCGACGAGCGAACACCAGACTGCCAACAATTCATTTGCACAATAGAGTTGTATGCATGAAAAAAGAAAAGAAAGAAGGAAAAGAGAGGAAAGAAGAGAAAGAAAAGAAAGTAGAGAAAGAAAAAGAGAAAGAATCAAAGAAATAAAGAAAAAGAGAAAAGAGAGAAGGGACAGAAAAAGAAAGAAGGGAAAGAAGGGAAGAGGAAATAGAGAAAGAAAAGAAGGAAGGAGAAGAAAGGAAAGAAAAAAGAAAGAAAAAAGAGAAGAAAAGAAAGAAAAGAAAGACAAGGAAACGGAAGAGAGTAAGTAAATGATCAATAAAAAAACTACTGCGAGCAATCTACTTCGCATGATTTCTCAAGAGTTCCACATCTGTTCAATGCCCTAAAAAGAGAGTTATAAGCACGTCAACTCATGCCAAGCACACCACACCACGTAACCAAGAGTAACACAAAAAACCAAGGAAAAAGAAAAAATCAAAAAGGAAAAAAAGGAGAGGAAAGATGTAGAAAAACAGAAAGAAGGAAGAGGGAAAGTAGTTCAAGCACTGCGCTCCGCATGGTTTTTAGGAGACTTCTTCCAAATGACACAGGGGTATGAGAATGCCAAGCAAGGCCACACACATCACAGACCATGAGAGATATAGAAGGGAAATAAGGAAGAGACAGATGGGGGAAAACGAAAAGAAGAGGAAGGAAAAAAGAGGAGGGAAAAGAGAGAGAGAGCAAAGAAACAAAGAAGCAGAAAAGGAAAAGAAGAAAGAGAGAAAAGAAAGACAACAGCTACGTGACCAGTGTGCCTTGCGAATGGTCACACACTCTTAGGCGTCATTCCCCCGCAGCGTGTGCAACCACGAACATCACTTGATTTTCGCGATTATTGCCATGAAATTTTAAATATTTTTATTTTTGTTATTTTTTATTTTGCACGGCTCGTCACCCCGCCCCCTTCCCCCTGTCCTTGCATTCGATTCGTTTTCTCGTATTCCTTCTTCATAGAGGTTCTCTGAGCATTCCAATCGTTGCTCTGGCTGGTGCTTGAGGATTTCGTCATCTAAGCGCCATAGAATATCGATTGAGACTCTTTACTCTGTGTGATCTCGGAGATAGCCAGGTTAGGTATTTCCTAAGGCGTTTCAGTTGATTGTTGCAAGAGAGTGCAGGAGAGGAGATCGAACCAGCACATCGCTTATCGCCTCACTTTCTGTCCCGATACACCACCTCACTAACCACTGCGCTACACCGGCTCTTATCAAGCGTGATTAGCCATTGATCACTAGTACCACTCTTCTGTTCACTATTTTCAGAAGATGGGAAGCTACTTTTCGTCCGTATCATCGAGTCCACTTGCTTTTCCATCCGACTTATACGCTGAGCTCGAAAGAACAAGGGTGAGTTGTTGGTATATATGAATCATTGTTGTGGTGTTCCTGGATGTGGGACTGCTAAGTACAGTGGGAGAGGGGTTCAATCCCTTAGCAGGGCCACCCAAACCGAGAAGCGGTCCGACATTTCCGCTCGTAATAGTTGAGGTGGAAGTGAACCAGACCAGGAATGGCCATCGTTTTGGCAGCTAGTAGTCGCAAGGTGGTAGTCTCCCTTTGAGCCACAAGCGCCGGCGACTGCTCTAATGTGGTGAAGATCCGCGAAAACCCCGCCAAGGCTTGCTTCGGGGTTCCATATAACAAACAGTTGAACCAGCACCTTTTTTCGTGAGGTGGGGTCAGCGCAATTCGTGAAGACTGGCCGTCCAAGTATCCAAGTAAGTTTTTCGTTTCGAGTGTTTTCTTAAGACCACTGATCAAATTTCAATATGCCTGATAATCATTATTTGAGCCACGCATGTCAGTGGTCTGTTCAAGAGGGCTGACTTATAGAGGCCCGATACACGTGTTTCGATCTTGCGATCTCGTCAGTCGGGCAGTGCCCCTTTCTCGTCTTTTGCTAATCTCTGTGGGAGCTCCAGTTCCCACACTAAGAGTTAGCGACGGCGAACGTTTTACACTCTATGTCCAGTGGAAAACGCACCAAACACAGAGTGTTGTACACTCGACTGCTCTTAGCTGGTATATTCAAGTCTTCTGAGACAGCCCTCATTGATAGACCACTGACATGCGTGGCTCAAATAATGATTATCAGGCATATCCAAGCAAGTATTATAGTCATATGGCCTTCTGTGTAGATGCGACTGTAAGAATTTTCTATATGGGACTTACGGCAGTAACTAATGAGAATCGATATTGGTACAATTCGATTATGGGAGGATAAATGAAAAATCGATCTCATTCGCTGCAGAGAACTTTTCATAAGATCGTTAGTAACCATTCGAAAGCTCAAATCTCTGAGCACAGCCCCACATGGCTGGTTTTCCAGAAAGCCTTTTTTGACTTTGTTACCGAAGGAAATTCCCTTGTGTTTTACACGCGCAATTTCTCGCCGGATAGAGCCTGTTTCTAGACTATTAGTAATCACTTGATAGCGTAGTGTTTGCTGATTCGACGCTTGCTATATCTGTAAAAAACGTTTCTGTACAGCGCAGCAGAGAAAATAAAATTGATTCACGTCGCGCGAGAAGCGTGGTCTTTGGCCAATTCACTGGCCGCAGAGTGAGGCAGCAAGCTCGGCTGATGCGATGATCGATCGATTTCGAGCAGACGAACGTGTAGAGAGATTCTCGTAGTATTTGAATGTCTTCGAGTCACTGTCGGATGCACTTAGGACGTTCTAGCCTCTTGAATTCATCAAACTGGTTATAATGGTGATTGTTTATCAGTATTCATGGCAAGATAAAAGTATTCAGAGTGCCTGATCGTCATTTTTGAGCCATGTATGTGGTCTGTAGAGCAACTTATAGAGCCCGATACACCGTGTTTCGACCTTGACAGTCTCATCAGTCGGGCGGTACCCTTCGTCTTTTGCCAATCCTCTCGGGGTGCTCCACTCCCCTTTACTAGAAGTAGGCGACGGCGAACGATTTACACTTCTAACAAGTGAAATTATCACTGAACGGAAAGTCTTTCGTTTCGAATGTTTTCTTGAAGATCACAGCTCAAATTTCAATATGCCTGGCACATTGAAATTTGAGCTGTGATCTTCAAGGAAAACACTCGAAACGATAGTTTGATATATCGAATATGCTAGCCAAGAGCAATCGAGTGTACAACGCTCTATGTTCGCTGAAATTTTCACTGGACATAGAGTGCAAAACGTTCGTCGTCGCTAACTCTTAGTGTGTGGACTGGAGTTAGTGTGGGGACTGGAGCACCCACACAGGATTGGCAAAAGACGAGAAAGGGTAACTGCCCGACTGACGAGATCGCAAGATCGAAACACATGTATCGGGCTCTATAAGTCAGCCGTCTTTGATAGACCACTGACATGCGGGGCTCAAAAATGATTATCAGGCATATTGAACGGAAAGTGTTATGCACTCGATCGCTCTTGGCTAGTATCATCGTATATATCGTATCTTTCGTCTCGAGTACTTTCTCAAGACTACGCTCAACTTTCAATGTGCCATATGATCATTTTTCATTCATTCAGTATTCAAGGTCTTTTTGTAGCAGCGTCGTTCTGGAATCTTTCTTTGAGAATGGAGAAACAATTCATATTTGAATAACAAAGATCGTCTAGCATGACCGGTCGATAATCGGTCAGTAATGCTCAACTGCTGATGCCGCCTCACCCAGGGCCTCGTGAAGTGGTCAAAAATCACTTTGCTCGCGTACGCGAATTCAACTTAGTTTCCCTGCTTCACTGCAGAGGAAGCCTTTTCAGGATATAACCACAGCTTGGAATCAGTAATTTTCACGCCATCGAGTCATTACTAGTAGTCAAAGAAAGACTTCTGTCCAGCGAGAAGTATGCGCGTGTGGAACATCATTTTATTTGGATTTTACGGCGTTATAAAAAGGCCCCTTTGAAAACTGGCCACGTACGGTTAGAGTCAGAGGTTCAAGCTTTTGAATGACTACTAACACTCCTATGAAAATTCCTAGCCAGCGAATGAGATCGGATACTTGTCCCATATAAGCGAAAAGAACCCGAAGTGGTATTATTTGCAGATAGAACGTGAACTGGCGATTACACAGATTCTTGAACAACGTCGACGGGCTTACAAGGTTTGTTTTTATTGCAGCTATTAGGTTCAAGCTCGTTCTACTGTGTCACTGTTCTGTAGAATGATTTCGTGTTCTTTCTTTGAGCAGCAGGACGAGGCTCATATTTATCGCCTTCAGCTCATAAATAAAGTAGAGTTATTCGTTCTATTCCGAACTATTCCGAACTGAGCATGTGTAGCGCCGGGGTTACAGGTGTTCTGCAACACACTTGACCGATGAATCAATGACTGGCGGTTCAGTCTCGCGCCCAGTTCTCACAAAGCCTTCCGTCCGTTATGGGTCGGTGAATTGGTATCAGACTTCCCTGGAGGAAAAACAGCATTGACCTGACACGTTGGTAGGCCAGTGCAGGCCATTGTGAAGGCCATATATATGCTTTCAGTTTTCTCGATTGATGCGTGATGAACTCGAACATATGGTGCATACCTCAGGGATTTGTCAACGTCGAGAGCTTTATCATGTAAAGCTTTCTCCCCGAATGTTTTCTTCCTACACAGTGTTTTCAGTGTTCTTTGCTACAGTCTTGTATTTGATAGCCTTATCGGTGCGCAATGGCCGAGTGGTTGTGATTTTCGTCGCGGCGCGCGAGGAACCGAATCCCACCCCCATTACTCTCCTGTAGTCAACAATGAATGTCTGATGGAACATCACAGGCAGGTCATCTTCGAGATCACAAGGAGGCGCGTTCAACCAGCACTTTACTATGTTTAAGAAGAAAAAAAGCAAATGGAATGCTAGAAATCGTGGAATCCGCACATGATAAAACACCGTGAAGACGGATCAAATTGAAATGAAAATAAAAATAGTAGGCCTTATCAACAGCTGTTGTATCGGACGTTATGATACAAGGCTTTTCCCCGTACTCGATAGTTCACAAAGTGTTCGGGATGAAATTATTCTTTCGCCAAGAGTACTGTTGTTGGTGAGCATGACACCATACTGCTTGTACGCCATTTGAGTTCCTCGAATGGGCCTTTAGTGTGCTTGCAAACCGCAAGTTGCTCGTACTTTTTCTTAGTGTTTTCAATGTCGTCTTGTTCGCTGTTGATGAGAATTCTACCGATGATGCAGTTTCTCTTTGGTTGAGGTAGTTGAAAGCTACACAATAAATTTTTGACCACTAAGTATCATAGCGTATACAGCACAGTGGTTAGAGATGCTCCGCGTGGTAGACTAGTCGATGGTTCGATCTCGACTTTGTGGCTCACCAAGCCTTTCATCATTCCGGGACCTCTGAAGATACCAGGCTCGTCTGGAAGCACAAGCGGCACTGATTTGATGCATCGATAGACCACCGCGGGCCATTCTAAAGGCCAAGTATACATCCAGTCACCTCAACAAGGCTGAAAATGTAAGACGAATGCATGGTGCATCCCTCAGAGATCGAACGCTAAGAGCTGTATCTTTTTTATCCTTTTGTTTGAGTTTTTGATCGTTAAGGCATAGTTACTGGATGGAATGAGTGATTAGAAGAATAAAGGCTAAAGCCCTCGGCGTTGATTAATCCTCGAAGCATGTGTCATGCATTCTTTATCTGGCCTCGTTTGAGGTAAGTGAATCTATATCTGGCCTTTACATTGACTCTGAGGTGGCCTACCGATCTGTCAAGTCAGTGCTACTATCCTATCGTCAGCTCAATCTGGTACCACTTCACCGACTTCCGTATAGATGGAAGGTTTGGTGAGCCTTAGGCGTGGGGTCGAACCATTGACCTCGTGTCTGTCACAGGTCACCTCCATTCACCGCGTCAGAAACGTCCTTATAATTGAGTATGAAAATCTGACTATATTGAGGTTTTGTTAAGTTTTATCGACCAGGCGAAAAGTTTTCTTATTTTGATAACATCTGAGAAAGATTAGCTCTATAAATATAACTACTTACGTAGAGCACAGAAGCTTCGTAGAACGTAAAGGCCAAAGAACTGAGCAAAAAAGGGTTCTTTGTGGTTATGAGGGGACAATTAAAAAACCGATTTTTTTCGCTGGCAATGGACTTTTCATAGGAGTGTTAGTAACCATGCGAAAGGTGAGATTTCAGGCTACAGCCCAACGTCGCCGGTTTCCGAAAAGCCTTTTTTGACGTTTCTACGGAAGGAAATTCCTTGCATCACAGACGCGCATATCTCTCGCCGGTCAGAGCTCTTTCTTTGGATTGTTAGTTATCATTCAATAGCTCTGTCAGGCTGGGAATATGCGCGTATGAAACTGGTTTTATTTTGGATCTCACAGTGTTATAATAGGGTGTCTCGAAAAACCGGTATGTGAGGCTGTAGCCTGAAGTCTCAGCTTTTGAATGTTTACTAACACTCGTATGGAAGGTAACTCTCCAGCTAATGAGGTCGATTTTTCATTTGTCCACTTATGGCTACAAAGTACCCAAAAAGTTATTCGAAAACTGTTGAGCGGTAGTCGGAGAGTGATAAGCTTGATTATTTTTGGGGGACATGAGGGGCTATGCGAAGTGTGTATAGTTACTAGGGTATGTTCCAATAAATAAGCGTCGTCTCTAATGTCTCACTTTGGGCAGCATGGTTTTGAACACATGTGTTATGTCATGTGCTTAGCCTAGATCGAACTAGCATTCGCTCTTGTGCGTATTGCAGGGCAGTTTGAACCACTGAGCTAAACTTAGAGCTTGAAATGTATAAATATAAAACTCTTGGCGTTGATCTATCCCTAAGGGCCACGCCAAACATTCGATTTCATCAAGAATCTTCAGAGGTGATTGAATAAAGATCTTACCTTTACAATGGCTTGCCGATAGCCTACTGGTGTGTTAAGTTACTCCTGATAATGTCCAAGACAAGTATCGTACCGAGTCACCGACTTCGGAGGAATGGATGGCTTGGTGAGTCTTGCGCGCGGGATTGAACCATCAACCACGTGTGTGTCGCAGCGTCTCTAACCACTGCGTCTTTTGCTACACATACTTCCATGATTAGCAGTTTTGATACTAACTTTGGCTCATGTGGCATGACTAAATCTAGCTTGACCTTTTTTTGGGTACGCAGAACGTTTCCCATTGGATTCAGTTTAACCAGAGAATCAAGAGTTGCTAAAATGTCCAAACTTGCGATCTGTATTCATTACTTTTATCTCAAGAGATTATATATGTTTGCTTGGAACTTATTTCGACGTTTTTTAGTTGGCTGAAGAGCGTGAAAAAATGAAATTTACAGCTTCGGGTGGAGGACTAATGATAATATTTTCTATTTTGTCGTCATTCCATCACAAGTGCGTTCACTGAAGGTTATTACACATCATTGAACAAACTTTGCTTTAGAAGAAGAACTTGTCACTTATTACTACACTGAATGATCTTGTTTCAGAAATTTACTGCATTTATTGCCTATATTTCCAACGGTTACGTATTTGGGATATCAGGCCCATTATTGTTTTGGCAACAAGTTAGCCATTATTAATGGTTAGTTGTAATTTATTCTACTCTCTGGATTGATTAAATCGGTACTGTTCCGGCATCTCAATTCATTCAATTCATTCTTCTACCCTTTAGGGGCCAAGATTTTCTTGTTTTCCTCAGACTTTTGGTGGTCATTCGATAACTCAAATCGGGATGATTGTGAAAATATGCATGGTATCCGAAATAGCTTTGTTTATACGTTATAGCATTGAAACTAAGATTAACTTTCACCTCCGGCACGCATTGACACGCGTCTGTGGAGTTGCGCTGCGCGCAGCAGTCTCAAAGCCACCTCAAACTGGCTCGATCTTCGTTATATATTTGTAGAGTAACTATCCCGTTTCGTAGAAATTTGAAGTCTTTCCGTAATAAAGTTTTAGAAGAAACTTATCTCCATCGTTCTGTGAGTTAAAAACTTTTTTATATCTTCATCCTAAATCATTAAATAATCTCGCTTCAGTCGAAGCGGGGGCCAATCACTCGGAGTACAGAGCGTGGTCTCATTTTACTCTTTCAGCATTTTTGAAGACTTTCTAAAGATCACATTCAGCTTAAGAATCACTATATTTGTGCCATCAAATAAGTGCTAAAATTCTGTTCAAGGATTATCCATAAGCCCTACTCTAGCCACAAATGCGTCGAGTGCGAAATATGATCTTATCCTCGCATCTACAGCACTTAAAAGAGATTTCATCAAAAGGGAAAAAAACTATAGCATCGAAATCTTCGAAAGCTTGACTATCGAATGACTGCCGGAAGTCTGTTGAACGGTAAAGGCCTTGTCCTCCCTAATGGTTGAAAAATAAATTGAGATGACGGAAACGGTACCATCACATCCTAAATAGTGATCGTATACCATTTTAGAGATGGCAGCTAAGTCCTGCCAAGGAAAACATAGACGAATGGCGCCATGTCCGATACGTGTACAGGACGTCCGGGATCGAATAACTCAGTTGAGGCTACTAAAACAAGACGAGGAGCTGTTCATGTGAAATAAGCGTGGTGTTGGTTACAGTTGACAACTACAATCCACAAGAATTCGTTATTTTACAGGTTATTAGCATTGTTATGACGATATGACTATATTTCCTGCATTATTGAGTGATATGTAAAACTCTGAACCTTACGGCAGAAGTTAGACCCGTGCCTTCCTCTTCTCGTGGTCGCGTCCTAACCTTTGCACCACTGGCGCTCCTGTTCTGCTATAATCCGTTTTAAGATTTGAGGTATTAGGGCTGTTGGAACTCACAGCTGACCAGCTGTGGCAATATGTGCGTACCAAACCAAACCCGTTGACGGATGACCACTGATAGCTCCAACACGGCTTAGTATCATAGAAAGAATGCTAGCTGAATAGTAGTACCGGCTGTGCAGTGGATAGAATGCGCCCCTGGAAAAGATAGATGCTGGATCAAATCTCATTCGACGTCCAGGGTTCTACACTTCACTCAACATTCTTGGACTTCCCGACATTCACATTTTGTCATTGTGTGTATTTAGCAGTAATAGGGATTAGTGTCGTGAAGGGAGTTCGTCCAGGAGTGCCTAATTCGTGCTGTTCCTGATTTCTAAGCAAGAATAAAGAGCTCTCTCTTGTTGAGTATCATTCAGAAATGGTCCAGCCGTTGTACTGTTTCTTCTTTTTTCGTATATCAACTGGTGGTTCTTCTCAGGCTGGTGTAGCTTTTGTTTAGATGGGACAATCGGCATCGTCTCAAAAGATTCATAATCATAAAGTCGTTGAACTGACAGCGCTGAACGATGATATTGTAGGTTTTGTTTAACCGGATCTGAACTAAAAAAAGGATAAGGATCTTGCCGTTGAATATAGTCTTTGAGAATTTTTGGAGGCCTTATTGGAGTTGTTACGTCAGGACCGTACGTACGCTTCGACGGTGTCACCTGCTTCCTCAGTGGCCCACACCCCTCCTGAACCCAACTTCACACCAGGGACGACACTGAAGATGAAGGGAGCGATACCGCCGAACGTACGTATGGCTCTGACGCAACAACTTTGGTAGGGCTTCAAACATTCTCACAGACTATATGAATGTTTATAGCGAGATTTAAAAACAGTCGATGAGATGGCTCTCGCCAATGATGAATCCTTGAGTGATTCACCATGCATTCACCTTCATCTTGCTTCGCTTGAGCTGATTGGATGCATATATGGCGCTTTCAATAACTCGCCCCTTCATCTCTCGTCGATTGGGCTGACTGAATGCATATATGCCCCTTACAATGACCCGCGGTGATCCACTGGTCTGTCAAGTTGGTGCTGCCATTCTCCTAGACAAGTTTGGTATCAATTCACCGCTTCTGGAAGTATAGAGGCTTGACGAACCTTGAGCGCGGGATCGATCATAGCTTGATTGACCACGTGTGTGTCATAGGACTCCTTCAACCACTGAGCCACACGCGGATCTGAAGTATCTCCCATAATTCCTGAGAAATGGTAGTACTTACGGTTTGCCTCTGGTCGAGAAAAAAAACAGTCATATATAGTTGCGTAGACATTTATACATTACGTTTTTTCATATACGTTTCCACTTAGATCGAGGCCGAAATTGTGTTGAAGAATCTACAGTTTGCCCAAGAACGTGCTGTGAAGGTTAGTTCAGAAATTATGCATTAAGCAACTCGTAACCACTGCACACGGCATGTGTATTTTAACACTCTCGGTGCCGCCTGTCTTCTATATCGGACATTAACTGCCGCGCCGCTTCCCGGCTTACTCGAATTGCTATCATGGGTGCACGATCCGACGCAAATCTGGCACTTATCTGATGAAGCTATTCAATTATTCTCAGCTTTGTTCTACTTGATTGATTATCCCTCAAGCATCAACAGTTAGCAGCTTTACGATATTCTCCAAGGAATTTATCAAGCGCTGCAGAAAAAGAGTGTCCAATACACGATCCTGTCGTGGATTATGAATTTCTACGCAGCGCTTAATGTCATTTTTTTTTATCAAATATTGATTATTTGTATTGTTCATTCGGAAGCATTCGCGCTGTTTCTACTACTGATAGATTTGTTGAAAGTCTCATCAGTCATATTCCCCTTTCTACTGATCACGAAACGCCCTTTCGTGACGATGAAAAGTCTGTATTCCATCACGAAAACACGAGATTGTGATCACACGCGCCCGCCTGCAAGTCTGACCGCGCCGCGTGCTGGGTGAAAAATCAACGTGGTGCCTTAAGGGCGTAATTATTTTCAGAAAGCTGACTCGTTGGGGCATGACCAATTTATTATGCGTTGAGAAAATATTAGAGCAAGTAGATGAAACTAGCATATGTTTATCAAGGCTCAAATGGGTGATCTCGAAGTTTCACTGAGCACGGAATTTGGAAATATAGAGAGAATTTTGCATAAAGAACAAAGGAAGAATATTTGCGTTTTCCCTAGCGAAGCGTCTTTGTGCATCCCAAAAAGATAGTCTCTTCAAGTTAACTGAGTCGCAAGAGCGGTTTGCGTGGGAATTCGTCGGTATCACTACGATGGTGTGCATCTTATTCTTTGCCGGATCCATCTCTAAAAGGAAGGTTGGTGTCCCAATTTTTCCTAATAAGTAACTTTATATTTTTTTCCGAGAGCTATGATTTTATCGAGGTATTCAGGATTTTGTAATACCTATTGCTCCGTTGATAATGACACTAGGATATAGATATCACTCTGCATTTGGAATAAACAGTGCAAATCTCATAGGTGGGAGAATTTTCTTTGTAAAATTTTCACTGGTGTCATCGATGCAGAAATATGTGGCATTCTAGGTTTTCCACACAACATATGATGATGTGTTTAAAGTAGCTCAAAGCGTTTATCCGGTAATCATGGAGTGAATGAAAAACCGAGCTCATTCGCTGGAGAGAAACTTTTCATAGGAGTGTTAGTAATTATTTGAAAGCTTGGATTCCTGGCTAGGGCCCCACTTGATGGTTTTGAAATGTTTTTTTTTACGTTGATATAGAAGGAAATCTTTTGTGTTTCGGACTCTCGTATTTCTCGCCGGTGAGAGCTCTTTCTCTGAAACTAAATTGGTAATCATTCGCTAGTGCAATCTATGCTGATCAGCATCGAATATTTACTAATAGTGCAAATAATGAGATCTAGGTCCGGCGAGAAATATGCGCGCCTGAGCATTTCTTTGTGCGGATTTTACAGCGTTATAAAAGGGTGTTTTGAAAAACCGGTGATGGGTGCTGTGGACAGAAGTCTCAGCTTTCAGAATGGTCTCTAACACTCCTGTGAAAAGTTTGTCATCCACCGAATGAGGTCAGTTTTTCATTTGTTCCCCTCGTAACCAAATAGAACCATTGAAAGTTTTGCATATTACTCCACATTATTGAGTATTTGTTCAGAGTCTGCTGAGGCTTTGCTGAAAGAAAACGATGATAGGCTGAGATTGGTTGGAGGACCTCTGACTCTCAAGGAAGTGGATGCCTTTCGGGCAAAACATTTTTGATTTTTTTGTGAGATTACCATTATTTTCAGTCGCAAGATGATATTTTATTCTTAGAAATGAGTAAATGACAACTATCCTACACAATTTCCATTCAGTTTTGCAACTTTTCATTATGTATATTGTCTTGCCACTTAGTAAGAATAGACCCTCTCTGACAAAGGATGCCGAACGCCCTATGGAACGCCACAGCTAGGCTGTCCTCGAGATTGCTAAGAGGCGTGTGCAGCCAGCGTTCTGAAACGTTCAAGAAAAAGAAAAAACGAATTGAATGCTAAAAGCACTGAAATCCCGCACAGTGGAAAAAACGCTGTAAGGACGATCAATAAAGTGCCAAAAGGAGTAATTCAACATAGTTTCTACATGGGATCTTGCTTAGATTTTGAGAAAGGAAACGCAAGCGTTCAATTTTGTCAAACTTGAGTGAGACTTCTCTTCGGTTCTGTCTGAGTTACGAATAATTGGTATTGCTATCAATGAAAGGTTGGGGTTTATGTGGGGTCTCCTATATTATCATTAGAATCCTATCAGTGCATTCGATGTGAATGGAGACCGTTTTGCCATTGTTCAGTTGCTGTTTTTTTCTCTATCTTTTATGTCTTTCTGGAATCAGCGTCGAAGTATTTACGTCACGGGAGCAGAACATAGTCAACAGTCTTATGACAAAACTTTCTCAAGCATCAAAAGCTTCCATTCTTGGAAAAACGTTAGCCTTGCTTCGATTTTACATTGATTCCACTCATTTACCTTCCCATGTGATCGTCGACGCCCCATTCATCTCAGCTGTGAATTTTTTTCGAAAAATAGCCTGTGTTCCACTGGATTTCCTAGAGTTTGTATCTTTTCTTACTTTCCAATATATAGGAGTGATTGAGTTTCGAAGTTTTCTTTTGCGTGTAGAATGCGGAAATTCATTTCTCAGTCTGCGATTGATCCGTAAAAAGTTTTTTTCAGAGAAAAAGTGGTTGAGCACGAAACTAAAGCTTTACTTGCAGTGACCAACAACCAAGGCTTATCTGATGAAGCGTGGCTGATGCTGAGCTATTGCTGTTATCTGGATTGGCCGGTTGATTTCGTCATGAAAGCTCTTTTAAGTTCAACCCTTCATTATGGTAAATACGGCGTTCTCAAGAGTGTTGATGAGCGGGTCTCTATTCTTGAGAAATATTTCCAATTCTAATTCAAATCTGGTTTTTGAGGATTTCCAATTTCACATGAAACTCAGAAATCCTCTGTGTAGAAATTACATATTAGATGGAAATTAGTCAGAAGCGACTAATAGTAATTAGTTAGATCTAAAATTTGTTACAATAGGTGATTTGTGGGCCGTGAATTTGTATGAGAAGACTTTCATAAATATTTTGTTCGAATTTTAATTGGGAAGCTTTCAGGAACCACCGTTGAAATATTCATCACAAGATATACGTGAATGCATTCCTTGGTGAAATCATATGTTCCCCCAAAAACCATAATCTTCTTCAGTCCGTCATGGGCTTACCAACCTATCTGTGGTTCAAGTCGGCTTTGAGTACCAGGATAAGGCAAAATGAACGGCGTTTTTTGTCGTTGCGAGTCTTCTGAAGTATTACAACAAAACTTATGCATGTATTTTGAGCCTATATCTCTAAATTGACATTTTTTTTGGTACGTGATGGTTTTCTTGGAGTTCAGCCTGCAAATACCTTGAGGCAGTTGAAATTATACCGTTAAGTCATCAGCACCTTATCATTTCGCTTCATGAGTTCAAAGGTACACATGAAGTGTCGGTGGCAACTTGAAATATCATGAAAGCATGGGCCACAGAAGGGCGACCGCATTCTCCTAGGAATGCGCCATGCATTCGGCCTCGCTTAGCATCTTTAACGTAATTGGTCGTTTTTTGATCCTATAGAATGACTTGTGATAAGTGCCGATGCATAAGTTCAGCTTTTCTATTCTCCAGGATGATTCGATCAGAGCGCGGGAATCGAAGAAACAAAATCCATGGAAATATGCAACACTGAAGATGTAAAAAGCATTAAATGTGGGCTGTCAAGCGAAGACGGCTGGTCGGTCAGGCGATGCTCCGAGAATTTTGGCGATATAACGTACTCAAGTGTGAAAATGGCGAATGGGGGATAGTGTAGTGGGAGATGGTCATGCTGTCAGGAAGGAATGTTCGACCTCATCCTCCAACGCTTACTCACAAAGCCACTTGGGAACGCCTTAGTTATACCCAAAATCAAAAGGAGAATCCGCTCGACCAGCAAGTCACGTCGTTCTTAAAGGAGACTGAATTATCAAGCAGTAGCCGAATCAACTATGCGGAAAATACGAAGACCTTTACGAAAGGTGAAAGCATGTAAACCAATCAAATGCAAGAATCGTTTGGGTTCCTACAATATATGTGATGGACGGGTTATTTAGAAATACCAGTAATCAGTAGAAGAGCGGCGATTTGGTTTCTCGATATTGTCGTATACTGCTTAATTCAATTTTTTTAAATTAAGAAAGACGACCTTCGAGGGGGAAATTCAGGCTAATTCTTGAGCTGATGAATATTCATGAGCACTGGAGCTAAACATTCAAAATGCTCATTACTTCTGTAGAGCTCTCTTGTTGGGAATGTGTTAATGAGCTGAACAAAGCGCAGAGAAAATTTGAGCTGTTAATAAATTTGAAAGTCATCTAATTCCTGAAGATTATAGAAACTATGTCGTAATCGAGACTCTGGCATCTTCCGTATAACTCTGGACGATGTCATCTGAAATTCGACCGGCACTCATAACATCTAAGTGAAATGCGCATCTTTTAGAGCTATCTACTTGGATACCTAGGCGCATGCACATTGGAAACGAAGCATAGACTTACATAACGGGGAGAGCAAGCTAAGTATAGAATAGAACTAAGAAGTGAGCTTTAAGAGTAAGCAAGCATTCTGTAAGGTGACCAATCACGAGATGAGCAAACTTGTTTAAAACTAGTGTCAAAAATCTCGTGGATGTGGAAGAGCAGCGGTGTCCGAAAGTTCGTGTTTATACGGTGTTTTCTGTCATATTCAGGGCCTTCGTGATACTTTTACATGCTACCCATGTCCAAAGTATTCGTTTCCTTCTGCTATGTGCTTCAATGAAATTCGTTGTGGTGGATTCTCAATATTTGTTTAGGTAGCTGGAGGGCAATGATGAAAACCTTTTTTTTTTTCAATATCAAAACTTTCATTTGTGTCATCGGCTGGTCGCGATTTCAATGCTTTAGCGTGGAAATAGAAATAAGTTGGCAGTTATCCTGTTCATTATGCAATACAAGCAGAGTAACCGATCCAAACCATACTTCGAACCCCAGTATTTGTTCACCAAACTTCTTATCTACTCGAAATCAAAAAATTGATACCATACTCGTTTGTGACAGCGCAGGTCGTCAACATCCACTTTTAAGTCGTCACATCAGGTTTCTTTCTCTCACTACTACGCAAGCAACCTGATCTAACATTGGAAAAATTGGTAATACTAGACTGTTTTATGGAAGCCCTATAGAAGCTCAAACACGATTACTGAAAATCAATGGGCAGGGAAAGTATTAGGCCAAGGATCATCAAGAAGAAAACCTTATCCACAAAGAACACTTGATTTGAACCAGAATGAGGTGTACGAGATAGATTACCAACTCATTGAACTCGCACCCTACGTAACGCATAGTGAATGTCAAATAATGATTTGGAAGAAAGATCGCATATTAGTCTACCCAATGATGCTTTCTAGAATGAACAGATACACTCGACACTAAGCCTCTTTTAATAGTTTAGGTCCTGGATATCCAATCTTCGAGATCCAACAGAATGTTTGGTGAGAAATAGACATAAGAGATGTCGACACAGTCGACCAATAATTGCTCTATGGAGTCAAGTCCAATTACTGGTTCACCCATCCTATAGAGTTCACTGTTAGGATTTATGTACTGTTTCAGACATGTTTATTTTTCACTCAGCAGTATTTCACTCTCAAATGGCTTTACACCATTTTCGAAACACATTGTGCGCCGTGTCACTCCTAGCATTACCCTCTCCTCCTCCGCCATACGGACAACATTCTCCCTAAAATAACCCATGCTTTCTACCGTTTCTACGGCAGATCCACTCAAAATTTCTGATACACATCGCCATATATTTCTCTAATGATTTCGAAAGCTCCTTTGATGCATAATCAATTTCGAAAGTCGGTTGCGTTTGTGATGTATATTCGTCGGCGCACATTCATTTTTGAAAATCTTATGTGCCCTGTATTTCCACATTGCCATATGTTCTCTAGTGATTTCGAAAGCTCCTCTGATGTATAATCAATTTCGAAAGTCGGTTGCGGTGTGATGTATTTTCGCCGGCGCACATTCAATTTTCGAAAATCTCGTGTCCTCAATTTCTGATATCACAATATTTAAGCAGACGATTTTTGTGAGTCTTCATTCTAGAAACCCTTTTCAAAACTTTGACTTTAGTTTGCGCTAACCTCATGACCCCGGTGTAAAGTAAATAAAAGTGGCATAGCTCTGTTTCCGTAGTTTCTGATGTCGGTCTTAGTGACTCCACCTATTTGTTCCTGCATGTTGAAGAGTGATGTGCAAAACTTTGCACACCATCCTTTCTGAGCTACAACGTAAAATAGACGTCAGTAATTCAACGGGTTAGAGCACACGCTCCCGGATAGAGTGAGATGTGGGTTCGAGTTCCGCCTGACGTAAAAGTTTTGCTTATCACTCTGCACAAAGGGTATATTTGAAAGTTCGTACCTCCGCTAGAAGTGGTTGAATAAAAAAGGATTTCATTCTATTCCTGCATTGCTCACACTATACTGCGATTCTTACGATGAGCCATCGTCAAAATTGGAGAAGTTGTCTCAGAGGCAATCGCAGAAAGTCCCACATGGCAGTTTACACAAACTTGCACTTTATCCAGGTTCACTGACAATCAACTCGAACTGCTTCCTTGATACCACATTTTCCACTGCACTGGCACAAAAATTCTAGTCTGTTGGTCTCTTGAGACGAACTTATTACAATCTTCTGCCTCGCATACCCGATCGCTGTCCATTGTCAACTACATATAATATCATTATTTCTCTCTCACGTTACTCTGGCACTGTTGTAAAACGTATTCTAAAGTTGCTACGGTTCCTGTTGTTCTACATCTTTTCTACTTGGCGACTATAGTGTCCATACTTTTTTCTTTACATTTGAGCTCCTGTTATCGTCACGTCGTTACTATTGTGTTATTATTGTTGTGTCAACGTTACATAATGCAGATAAAGGTTTGATTGTTGAAATTTCAGAGTATGAATCTACTGACGAACGTCAGGAACCAAAACGTGCTAAATGAAAGAGAGCTCGAATTGCGTATTGCTGGTGATTTAGGAAAATCATGGCATGAGAGGTATAAGAATTCTGCATGGATCTATATTGGAGGATTGCCGTATGATCTCACTGAAGGTGATATAATCACCGTTTTTTCACAGTATGGTGATGTGATCAATATCAATTTATTGCGTCATGCACAGACTGGAAAGTCCAGAGGATCTTGTTTCTTATGCTATCGAGATCAAAGAAGCACCGTGTCAGCCATAGACAATTTCAATGGTATATCTCTGCTGAGGCGTGTAATCCGAGTAGATCACGTAGAACAGTACAAGATCTCAAAGTACAAGGAGAATGCAGATGAAGAGATAAAACGATTGTGGCAAGAGGGTTGTGCTCCAAAACCTACTCGACGAGCCGAAATAGGTGGGACTCAGTCAACGAAGAAGAAGAATACTGAAACTGACGCAGAAACTACTACAACATCTCTGAAGGAGGGCGGCGAGCTCAGAGAGTTTACAGAGGAACGAAGAGCAGATCGTAAACGAGAAAAGAAGGACAAGAAGAAACTATGAAAGACAGAAAGAAGTTGAAAAAACTCATGAAAAGCGCGAAAAATGATGTAAATACAGATTGGAAAGAGCAAACAAAGCTACTGAATGAGTCTGTGGAGAAAAGAATCTTTTATGGTCCAAATAAGCATTTCAACTTCGGAAAGATTACCGTCAGTTGAAAAACCTATTCATAATGTACGACCTGGTCTTGAAAAAGCTGGCTGACGCGATATTGAAATGTAGAAAGAACTTCGTCAGCGCGAAAAAGCTTCACAAGGAGGGAAGAAAATTGATTGGAAACCAGAAGACCACTATATACCAAGTCGACATTGTTAGAGATCGTTTGTATATGTTGATGCTTTTATTTTACCCGTGTTACGTCAAGATAAAAAGACCTGCCTGGCAGAACATAGTGTACCACGACTAATACCTTTCTCTACATAATGCATTGCCTGCTTTAAACAGTCCACCAACGTTACAACAATTTGAAACTATCTCACATTGCAGCTGCCTAATCAATCTCACACAAATTTATCGTAACTCAAAGTTCAGCTTGGAATTTATGACATGAGTTCACCATTTTATTCTTGCAATCCCATTTGCTGTCTATCGCTCACCATGAAAGCCCGTTAGCAATTCTAAAAGGACGCGTTACGCGATCCATCGAGAAAAATTAGACAATATCGCCATTTTCAAAGCATTCTACCTCCGAAATTCCAACCATTATTTTATTGTACCGATTAGTATTTAATAAATTCTACTATTAACGACCTCGCCACTGCTCATCAAGAAGACCACAAAACAATTTTTTCTTTCTTGAGGCTGGTGATAGTCGGTTGCTAGTATTCAGGCATGTATGACGGGTACGTTTATACCATAATGATGCTGCTTTTGTTCGCAAATTATAAAGTTGTGAACTCAAGAAGGTTGTCACATTCAGTTTTACAGATACCTATGGTACTGCTTTCCGTGTTCTAAGTGTGATTAACAAAGTTGTCGTTCCTGGTAAAGAGCGGGGTTGTGAGACCTATAGAATCGACGACAGATTTACGGATGCCGGATCAGGATCTTTGAAGCTCATAACGTATAGGATCTAAAAGAGAAGTTTAACCACCCCAGTGAAATGTTGATTTTCAGTCTCCAATTGAATGATTTTCATTTTTTCGTTTGAAAACGGTGAATATTTTCTGGGTTGCCTAGACACCGATTTACTGCTATGCATTATTCATTATTCTGTAAACTCTATTTGAAATTGTTGATCTTAATCAGGGCAATAGATTCTAGAGTTTTTTTATTCGAGTCATTCGTTGCTGAGCTGAAAAGCTGAGAGGTAAACTTTTTGCCCTGTACTGAATTCAAGCAAACAAACAAACAAATTGACGTCATTGAATATTTACTTGAATTATCTGAGAAGTCGGCTTTCAGATTATCATTTCGTCGTTTCACCTTTTTATATACCGTCCGTTCATTCACTGTTGAAAATTTAGCTAAATGTTCATGCCCTTTAGTTCTGTTTGAGACATTGAGCTTTACTTGATCAGATCTTTGTTTGAACTCATCTAGTATCATGTGAAATAATCTATTCAATTTATATGTAATTCACATCTAATCTCGGAATGCTTGAAAAATTACGATATTCATGACATTATGTTATATCTGAATGCAAAACATCATTAGGCGTGCCCCAGAGAGTTTTCGTGGATGAGACATGCGCAATCCAAGCTCGGCATTGTTGTGGCGTTCACTGCGTTTTCATTTCACATTACTTACACGATGCCTCAGAATCATCTGGACTTTCTGCAGGGTTCATTTTAGATTCTATCTCATTTGACTCCGAATAACTAAAATTGCGACGTCTTCTTTTCGATGGAAGATTCCTTATTCAATTTGGAGTATTAGATTGCAAACAAGATTTGTGTTTTTAGCTGTTTATACGAAGAATTTTGAACTCGCTATGATTGTAAAAAAAACCTTTTAAATTTGACGGATGGTATTTATAGAAGGATCAAGAGTATGCGGAACGGTTGTTACGTAGGCCTCTCGCGTACAGGTAATCGATTGTGTTTAAACCACGTATTGAACAACAATTGCAGAAGCGCGTGAGATACGGAGCAGGGTGGAGAGTGCAGTGCGAGCGTAAGGATGAGGCGAATCTTTGATTTCTCATCAGGGCCTTCAATAGACTCAGAGACCAATTTTTGCGAACCCTTGCTGGAGCAAGGGTTGAAAATTGACGAGCCCACGGTGGTGGTCGTATTAGCACGTGATTGTTGTTCGGAGATAACGTTGAGTAGCAAGTTTCTACACGTCCTTCCTTGGAAAGACAAGTTTTTCCTAAGGTTACAGATCCTGGCTTACTAATCAAGCGTCGAGATGCGGACGTTGAAGGTTTCAGTTCAGTTCGACGTTAATCAAAAATTACTTTGTGATTTCTATAGAATGGTTCTTCACGAAGTCAACAATACGAGGACTAATGGTTGAAGTTTTTAGACTTTAATTATTATTTAATAAGACTTTTTTGTAACTGAGCAATACCAAACTTTTGAGCCGAGTGTTTTGGCTAAATAACTAGAACACTGGTACATTGAAAATATGGAACTACATAACTATTGAACTACTACGGTGTATAGTGGGGTCAGGCTTATATATGGAATGACGACGAAGGCTTTGTCAGATTAGGGGCAGTTCTAAGGGGAACACAAAGGATTACAGAAGTACAACCGATGGGAAAGAAAGTCCAGAGCACAAAAACTACAAGTGCACACTTTGATGTGAAAGGAACGTAATGTCTCCCATATGTAAGCGATGCTGTCATATCAAGGAAAACTTATGAAAAAGTAAGTAATCAATCTAGGAAGCACAAGGCAATGTAAAAATAGTAACTATTCGTGGAATAGTTACTTTATTTCCTGCCGCTCACTGAGATGATGGGTTAACCTGTGTGATTAAGCTGACTAGCTACAAATAGAATATAAAACATTTAGCAACATTCAGTAGTGAAACTCCAGCAACTGAACTCGAAAACCCATTAGATGTGCGGCAAATAGAGTAGGGCACTGTCGAATGTGTTGCGTGAGTCTCGCGGCAAGAGAATAATATTACTAGACTATTTTGGTCACATTTTGAAAGCAATTTTGCTAGTGTCAACCAGAAGTCATTGGAATGTATGCATTCATGTCAGTAAGTGAGATGAGGAAGCGACACTATAGCTGAACACTTCAAGACTGCTGTTAAATTTACTACTAGACAAATAACTGACTCAAATCGGGATGATTGTGAAAATATGCTTAGTGTCCGAAACAGCTTTGTTTATACGTTATAGCAGCGGAACTAAGACTAACTTTCACCTCCGGCACGCATTGACACGCGTCTCTGACAGCAGAAGGAAACGAATACCTTGGCATGGGTAGCATGTGAAAGTATCATGAAGGCCGTGAATATGACAGAAAACACCGGATTAACACGCAGTTCCAGACACCGCTGCTCTTCCACATTCACGAGATTGTTGACACTGGTTCTGAACACGTTTGCTCATCTCGTAAATGGTCGCCTTACAGAATGCTTGCTTCCTCTTGGAGCCTACTTCATAGTTTTATTCTATACCTAGCTAGCTCTCCTCGTTATATAAGTGGCTCACCTATGCTTCGTTTTCAGTGTGTATTCTCTTAAGTCTTCAGGTAGTGATAACTCTAAAAGATGCACAATGCATTTAGATGTTATGAGTGCCGGTTGAATTTCAGATGACATCGTCCAGAGTTATACGGAAGATGCCAGAGTCTCGCTTACGAAATAGTTTTCTATAATCTTCAGGAATTAGATGACTTTCAAATTTATAAACACCTCAAACTATCTCTGCGCTTTGTTGAGCTGATTAACACATTTCCGACAAAAGAGCTCTATAGAAGTTATGAGCATTCCAAACGTTTAACTCCGGTGCTCATGAATCTGCATCAGCTCAAAATCAAGAATTAGCCTTGATTTCCCCCTCGAAGTTCGTTTTTTTTTTAGTGAATTAAGCAGTAGAACGACAATCTCGAGAAACCAAGTCGCCGCTCTTCTACTGATTATTGGTATTTCTACATGACCCGTCCATCACATATACTGTACGATCTCAAACGATTCTTGCATTCGATTGGTTTCCACGCTTTCACCTTCCATATAGGTCTTCGTATTTTCCGCATGTCGATTCGGCTACTGCTTGAGAATTTAGTCTACTTTAGGAACGACGTGATTTGCTGGTCGAGCGGATTCTCCTTTCGATCTTGGTTATAATCAAGTTAAGGCTTCCCCAAGACGCTTTGTAAGCGTTGAATGATGAGGTCGAACATTCCTTCCTGTCAAGCCTTAAATTCTCGAAGCATCGCCTGCACGACCAGCCGTCTTCGCTTGACAGCCCACATTTAATGCCCTTTACATCTGCAGTGTTCCATATTTCCATGGATTTTGTTTGTTCGATCCCGCGCTCTGATCGAATCATCCAGGTAAATAGGAAAACTCAAATTATGCATTGGCACTTATCACAAGTCATTCCATAGGATCAAAAAACAACCAATTATCTCAAAGATACTAAGCGAGGCCGCATGCATGGTGCATTCTCAAAAGAATTCGGTAGTCCTTCTGTGGCTCATACTTTCATGATTTTTCATGTGTTTCTTTGAACTCACGAAGCGAGATGATAAGGTACTGATGACTTGAGGGTACAATTTCAACTGCTTTAAGATATTTTCAGAATGAACTTCAAACCTTCGAGTACCGAAGAAATGTCAATTAGAAGATATAGGCTCAAAATACACGCAGAAGTTTTATTGTATACTTTAGAGGATTCGCAACGACAAAAACGCCGTTCATTTTGCCTTGGCCTGGTCTCAAACCGACTTGAAGTACAGATAGGCTGGTAAGTCCATGACGGAGTGAAGGATTATGATTAATGGGAAACATGTGAAATCAGCAAGGCTTGCATTGACGTATATCTTGTGATGAGTATTTCAAGGTGTTTCATGAAAGCTTTTCAATTAAAGTTCGTAACAAAATATTTATGATAGAATTCTCGTACAAAAACATGACCACAAATTACCAGTTCTAACAAATTTTAGACCTAATAATGCCTAATTACTATTGGTCGCTTCTGACTAATTTCCATCTAATATGAAATTTCTACACAAAGAATTTTTGAGTTTCAAGTGAAATTAATAATTCTCAAAACGAAATTTCAAATTAGAATTAATATATTTCTCAAGATTGTCTCAAGAGACTCGCTCATCAACACTCTTGAGAACGCCGTACGTAGCATCACAAAGGTTGAACTAGAAAGGTGCTTTCATGACGAAATCAACCGGCCAATCCACGAGAACAGCAACAGCTCAGCATCAGCCACGTTTCATCAGGTAAGCCTTGGTTGTTGGTCATTGCAATTGAAGCTTTAGTTTCGTGCTCAACCACTTTTTCTCTGAAAAAACTTCTTACAGATCAATCGAAAACTGAGAAAGGGAGCGAAATGGTAACATCTATAATTCTTTTTGGAGCATAGCAACGATGGAAGTCAATAAAAACAAGTTGATTTTCTACAGCATAATAAATGACAAATAATCTCATCATTTGTCCACACAACCTACCGTGCATATCTCAGCACTTCTATCACTCGATTCGTTTCCATGGCGTGTTGCTTCGACTATCGCTTGAGACTTTTGAGCCAAAAAGAAAAACTAAGTGATTGGCGCACCCAAATGACTATTCAATTGTGCATGGACAGTGTAGCGTCCATACGCGGCAGGACGCGCTACAAAGGGTATAGAAATACGCCGCTTATGATTTCGCTATGCAATGCCTCTCCTCTAACCACGGATAACTACATAAAATCTTTGAATTGTATGAGGATAACAAGGAATGAAATGGTATACAATTCTATGAGCATCTATATTTTCTACATTATACACACAAATAAAAAATTACAAAACTCAATTACTCTTAAATTATGAGGTAGTAAAAGAAGATATAAACTCTAGGAAATCCAGTGGGACACAGGCCATCTCTAGAAAGGTTTTAGAGCTGAGATAAATGAAGCGTCGACGATCACATGAGAAGGTGAATAAATGGAATCGATGTAAAAGCGAAGCAAGGCTGTTTTCCCGAGAATGGAAGCTTTTGATGGCCTAAGAGAGTTTTCCAATAAGACTGTTGACTGTGTTCTGCTCCCGTGACGTAAATACTGCCGCTAATTTCAGAAAAATATAAAAGATAGAGGAATAAAACAGCAACTAAAGAATGGCAAAACGGTCACCATTCACATCGAATGCACTGATAGGATTCTAATGATGATATAGGAGACCTCACATAACCCCCAACCTTTCATTGTATAGCAATACCAATTATTCTTAACTCAGACTGAACCGATGAGAAGTCTCACTCAAAATTGACTGAATTGAATGTCTGCGTTTCCTTTCTCAAGATCTATGCAAGATCCCATGTAGAACTAAATAAATTAATCCTTTTGACACTTTATTGATCCATTTTTACAGAGTTTTTTCCACTATACGGATTCCAGTCCTTTTAGCATTCAATTCGCTTTTTTGTCTTCTTTTTGAACGTCGTAGAATACTGGCTGCACACACCTCTTAGCGATCGGGCGTTCGGCATCAACTGTTAGAGAGGGTCTATTCTTACTAAGTGGGAAGGCAATATACAGAACGAAAAGCTGCAAAACTGAATGGACATTGTGTGGGATAGTTGTCATTTACGTCATTTCTAAGAATAAAATATCATCTTGCGACTGAAAATAATGGTAATCTCACAAAAAAATCAAAAATGTTTTGCCCGATAGGCATCCATTTCCTTGAGAGTCAACGGTCTCCAACCATTCTCAGCTTATCATCGTTTTCTCTGAGCAAAGCCTCAGCAGACTCTAAACAAATACTCAATAATGTGGAGTGATATGCAAAATTCTGAACGGTTCTATTTGGTTCAAGGGGACAAATGAAAAACTGACTTCATTCGCTGGATAAGAACTTTTCACAGGAGTGTTAGAGACCATTCGAAAGCTGAGACTTTTGTCTACAGCACCCATCACCGGTTTTTCAAAAACTCTATTATAACGCTGTAAAATCTTCATAAAGAAACATTTTAGGCGCGCATACTTCTCGCCGGACAGATCTCTTTATTTGACCATTAGTAAATGTTCGATGCTGATCAGCATAGCTTACACTACCGAATGATTACTAATAGTTTAGAGAAGAGCTCTCACCGGTGAGAATATGGGAGTCTGTGTGCTAGAAGTGCTGAGATATGCACGGTAAAATGTGATGACGGTTTGTGTGAACAAATGATGAGATTTATTTGTCATTTATTATTTTGTAAGAACTTCAACCTGTTTTTATTGACTTCCATCGTTGCTATGCTTCAAATTAATTATAGATGTTACCATTTCGGTTCATTTCTCAGTTTTCTATTGATCCGTCAAAAGTTTTTTTCCGTAGAAAAAGTGATTGAGCACGAAACTAAGGCTTTACTTGCAGTGACCAACAACGAAGGCTTACCTGATGAAGCGTGGCTGATGCTAAGCTATTGCTGTTCTCGTGGATTGGCCGGTTGATTTCTTCATGAAAGCACCTTTCTGGTTCAACCTTTGTGATGCTACGTACGGCGTTCTCAAGAGTGTTGATGAGCGAGTCTCTTGAGACAATCTTAATAAATTTTCCAGTTCTAATCTAAATCTCCTTTTGAGGATTCTTAATTTCACATTAAACTCACAAATTGCTTGTGTAGAAATTTCATACTAGATGGAGGTTAGTCAGAGGCGACCAATAATAATTAGGCATTATTAGATCTAAAATTTGTTACAATTGGTAATTTGTGGCCGTGTATTTGTACGAGAATTCTATCATAGATATTTTGTTACGATTTTGTTTTTTTGGAATTTTTACAGGATTAAAAGAAGTATTAGTGGTCAAAATAACGCTTTCATAAACTACCTATGATATACTCACCACAAAACATACGTGAATGCTGTCTTTGATGAAATCATATCCCCCAACTAATCATAATCCTCTTCATTCCGTCATGGGCCTACCAACCTATCTGTGCTTCAAGTCGGCTTTGAGTACCAGTATAAGGCGAAGTGAACGGCGTTTTTGTGGTTTGCGAGTCCTCTAAAGTATTACAGCAAAACTTCTGCATGTATTTTGAGCCTGTATCTTCTAAATAACATTTGTTTTGTACTTGATGGTTTTCTTGGAGTTCAGCCTGCAAATACCTTGAGGCAGTTGAAATTATACCATCAAGTTATCAGCACCTTATCATTTCGCTTCATGAGTTCAAAGGTACACATGAAGTGTCGGTGACAACTCGAAATATCATGAAAGCATGGGCCACAGAAGGACTACCGAATTTTCCTAGGAATGCGCCATGCATTCGGCCTCGCTTAGCATCTTTAACGTAATTGGTCGTTTTTTGATCCTATAGAATGACTTGTGATAATATGCATAAGTTGAGCTTTTCTATTCTCCAGGATGATTCGATTAGAGCGCGAGATTGAAGAAACAAAATCCATGGAAATATGCAACACTAAAGATGTAAATTGTATTGGATGTGGGCTGTCAAGCGAAAATGGCTGGTCGGTCAGGCGATGCTTCGAGAATTTTGGCGATAAAACGTACTCAGGTGTGAAAATGGAGAATGGCGGATGGTGCAGTGGGTGATGGTCATGCTGTCAGGAAACAATGTTTGACCTCATCCTCCAACGCTTACTCACAAAGCCACTTGGGAACTCCTTAGCTATACTCAAAATCAAAAGGAGAATCCAGTCGACCAGCAAGTCACGTCGTTCGTAAAGGAGACTAAATTCTCAAGCAGTAGCCGAATCAGCATGCGGAAAATACGAAGACCTTTACGAAAGGTGAAAGCGTGGAAACCAATCAAATGCAAGAATCGTTTGGGTTCCTACAATATATGTGATGGAAGGGTCATGTAGAAATATCAGTAATCAGTAGAAGAGCGGCGATTTGGTTTCTCGATATTGTCGTCTACTGCTTAATTCAATTTTTTTGAATTAAAAAACACAATCTTCGGGGGAAGAAATTCAGGCTAATTCTTAAGCTGATGATTATTCATGAGCACTGGAGCTAAACATGCAAAATGCTCATTACTTCTGTAGAGCTCTTTTGTCGGAAATGTGTTAATGTTAATAAGCTCAACAAAGCGCAGAGAAAATATGAGCTGTTTATAAATTTGAAAGTTATAGAAACTATTTTGCAATCGAGACTCTGGCATCTTCTGTATAAATCTGAACGGTGTCATCTGAAATTCGACCGGCACTCATAACATCTAAATGCAATGTGCATCTTTTAAGGCTATCACACCTGGAGACTTAGAAAAATACACATTGGAAACGAAGCATAGGTGGCCATTTATATAACGAGAAGTGCTAGTTAAATATAGAATAGAACTATGAAGTGGGCTCCAAGGTCAACAATCTCGTGGATGTGGAAGAGGCGCGTGTTGATCCGGTGTTTTCTGTCATATTCACGGCCTTCGTGATACTCTTACATGCTACCCATGCCAATGTATACGTTTCCTTTTGCTATATGCTTCAATCAAATTTGTTGTGGTGGATTCTCAACATTTGTTTAGCTAGCTAGAGAGCAGTGATAAAAATTGGTTTTTTTTTGTCAATATTAATATTTTTATTAGTGTCATCGGCTGGTAGCGAAATTCAGTACTCTAGCGGGGAAATAAAATAAGTTGGTGGTTATCCTGTTAAATAATACAATACAAGCATAGTAAACTATCCAGACAATACTTGGAACCCCACTCTTTTTTCACCAAGATTCTTATCCGTTCGAAATCAACAAATTGACACCATACGCGTTTATGACAGCGCAGGTCATCAACATCCACTTTTCAGTTGTCACATCAGGTTTCTTTCTCTCACTATTATGCAACGTACCTAATCTGATATCGGAAAATCTGGTAATACTAGGCTGTTTTCCAAAAGCCTGATAGAAGCTCACTCACGTTTCCTGATTTCAATGAGCAGGGAAAGTGTTAGGCCATGGATCAGCTAGAAGAAAATCTTACTCACAAGGTACACTTGATTTGAACCAGAAGAAGGTGTACTAGATAGAATACCAACTCATTAGGTCACACCCTACGTAACGCCTAGTGAATGTCAATAATGATATAAAACTTTGAAAATGAGAAGAAAAGCTTAGAAAACTAATCTTTATTTAAAGCTTCACGAGGTTGGTATCTTTTCCCAATCGATTGCTCTTCTTTCCGGTCGATGGGTTTTCTCGATTGCTTGTGGCTGACGTTTCGGCAAATATGCCTTCTTCAGAGCCTAACCATCTAATCCAGGGACTACCTATCATAGGTAGTTAGGTAGTCCCTGGATTAGATGGTTAGGCTCTGAAGAAGGCATATTTGCCGAAACGTCAGCCACAAGCAATCGAGAAAACCCATCGACCGGAAAGAAGAGCAATCGATTGGGAAAAGATACCAACCTCGTGAAGCTTTAAATAAAGATTAGTTTTCTAAGCTTTTCTTCTCATTTTCAAAGTTTTATATTATTAACATGCCGAGGTTTCAAGAAAGTCGGTCTTTCGAGTTGTCAAATAATGATTTGGGAGAAAGATCGCTTATTAGTCTACCCAATAATGCTTTCTAGAATGAACAGATGCACTCGAAACTATGCCTCTTTTAGTAGTTTAGTTCCTGGACATCTAATCTTCGAGATCCAACGGAGTGTTGGTGAGAAATAGACACAAGAGATGACGACACAGTCGACCAATAATTGTTCTTTGGAGTCAAGTCCAATTACTGGTTCAACAATTCAATAACATTGAGTTGTTAGGATTTATGTACTGTTTCAGACATGTTCAGTTTTCATTCAGCACTAATTCAATCTCAAATGACTTTACACCATTTTCGAAATACATGGTGCGCCATGCAATCTCCCCCTCCGCCATACGGACAACATCCTCCATAAAATAACCCATGTTTTCTATCGTTTTTGCCAAATCCACTCAAAATTTCTGATACACATTGCCATATGCTCCTCTAGTAATTTCGAATGCTCCTTTGATGTATAATCAATTTCGAAAGTCGGCTGCGTTTGTGATGTATTTTCGTCGGCGCGCATTCATTTTCGAAAATCTTAAGTGCCCTCAATTTCTGATATCACAATACTTACGCGAACGTTTTTTGTGAGTTTTCATTCTAAACCCCTTTTTAAAACTTTAACTTTGCTTTGCGCTAACCTCAAAACCCCTGCCCCGGTATAAAATAAATGAAAGCGACACAGCCCTGTTTCCGCAGTTTCTATTATCAGTCTCAGTGCACTCCATCTATATATTCCTGCACTGATGAAGAGCGATGTACAAAACATTCGCGTCAGCCTGGACTCAAACACGCATCTCACTCTATCCGTAGGCGCGCGCTTTAACCCGTTGCATTACTGATGCCCATGCTGTATTCCATTCTTTCTACGCTACGACCTAAAATGGGCGTCAGTAGTGCAACGGTTTAGAGCACGCGCTCCCGAATAGAGTGGGATGTGGGTTCGAGTCCCGCCTGACGTGAAAGTTTTTCTCATCACTGCATAAAGGGTATATTTGAAGGTTCATATCACCGCTAGAAGCGGTTGAATAGAAAAGAATTTCATTTTATTCCTACATTGCTCACACTATACTACGATTCTTACGATGATCCATCGTCCAACTCTGAGAAGTTTGTCTCAAAGGCAACCGCAGAGAGTTCCACATGGCAGTTTACACGGACTTGCACTTTATCCAGGTTCACTGACAATTAACTCGAACTGTTTTCTTGATAACACATGTTCCACTGCAGTGGCACAAAAATTCTGGTCTATTGGTCATTGAGACGAACTTTCCACAATCTCTACTGCCTCGCACACCAGATCGCTGTCCATTGCCAACTACATATAATATCATTAGTTCTCTCTCACGTTACTCTGGCACTGTTCTAAAACGTATTCGAATGTTACTACGGTTCCTGTTACTCTACATCTTTTGTACTTGGCGACTATAGTGTTCATAGTTTTTTTTCTATACATTTGAGCTCCTGTTTTAGCCACGTCGTTACTATTGCGATATTATTGTTGTGTCATCGTTACATAATGCAGATGAAGGTTTGATTGTTGAAATTTCAGGGTATGAATCGACTGACGAACGTCAGGAACCAAAACGTGCTAAATGAAAGAGAACTCGAATTGGGTATTGCTGGTGACCTAGGAAAATCATGGCATGAGAGGTATAAGAATTCTGCATGGATCTATATTGGAGGATTGTCACATTACCTCACTGAAGGTGATATAATCACCGTTTTTTCACAGTATGGTGATGTGATCAATATCAATTTATTGCGTCATGCACAGACTGGAAAATCCAGAGGATCTTGTTTCTTGTGCTATCGAGATCAAAGAAGCACCGTGCTAGCCGTTGACAATTTGAATGGTATATCCCTGCTGAAGCGTGTAATACGAGTGGATCACGTAGAACAGTACAAGGTCTCAAAGTACAAGGAGAATGCAGATGAAGAGGTAAAACGATTGTGGCAAGAGGGTTGTGCTCCAAAACCTACTCGACGAGCCGAAATAGATGGGACTCAGTCAAAGAAGAAGAAGAAGAATACTGAAATTGACGCAGAAAATGCTTCAACGTCTCTGAAGGAGAGCGGCGAGCTCAGAGAGTTCAGAGAGGAACGAAGAGCAGATCGTAAACGAGAAAAGAAGGACAAGAAGAAAGCTATGAAAGAAAGAGATAAGTTGAAAAAACTCATGAAAAGCGCGAAAAATGATGTCAATACAAATTGGAAAGAGCGAACAAAGCTACTGAATGAATTTGTGGAGAAAAGAATCTTTTATGGTCCAAATAAGCATTTTAACTTTGGAAAGAAAAACAAGACAGTCGAGATACCTATTCATAATGTGCAACCTGGTTTCAAAAAGGCTGGCTGGCGTGATATTGAAATATGGAAAGAAGTTCGTCAGCGCGAAAAAGCTGGACAAGGAGGGAAGAGAATTGATTGGAAACCAGAAGATTACTATGTACCAAGTCGATATTGTTAGAGATTGTCTGTATATGTTGCTGCTTTTATTTGACCCGTGTTACGTCAAGATGAAAAGACCTGCCTGGAAGAACACAGTGTATCACGACTAATACCCTTCTCTACACGATGCATTGGCTGCTTGAAACGGTCCACCAGTGTCACAACAATTCAGCTATCTCACATTGCAGCTGCCTAATCAATCTCACAACAAATCTATCGTAGCTCAAAGTCAGTCAGCTTAGAACTTATGACATGAGTTCTCTATTTTTTCTTGCAATCCCATTTGCTGTCTGCGTCCACCATGACAAGCCTGTTAGCAATTCTAAAAGGACGCGTTACGCGATCCATCGAGAAAAATTAGACATTATCGCCTCCTTCAAAGCATTCTATCTCCGAAATTCCAACCATTGTTTTATTGTACCGATTAGTATTTAATAAATTCTACTATTAACGACCTCGCTACTGCTCATCAAGAAGACCACAAAACAATTTTTTTCTTTCTTGAGGCTGGTGATAGTCGGTGCTAGTATTCAGGCATGTATAACAAGTACGTTATACCATGATGCTACTGCTTTTGTTTGCGAATTATGAAATTGTGAACTCAAGAAGGTTGTCACATTCAGTTTTGTAGATACCTATAGAACTGCTTTCCGTGTTTTAGTGTGGTTAACAAAGTTGTCGTTCCTGGTAAAGATCGTGAGACCTATAGAATCGAGACAGATTTACGGATGCCGGATGATTTACGGATGATCAGGACCTGGTGAAACCCATAACGCATAGGAATGTAAAGAGAAGTTTAACAACCCCAGTGAAATGTTGATTTTTAGTCTCCAATTAGATGATTTTTATTTTTGCGTTCGAAAACAATGGATATTTTTTGGGTTGTCTATACACCGATTTACTGCTATGCATTATTCGTTATTGTATAACTGTATTCGAAATTGTTGATTTTGATCAGGGCAGTAAATTCTAGAGCACTTTCATTCGAATCATTCGTTGCTGAGTTGAAAAGCTGAGAGGTAAACTTACTGCCCTTTACTGAATTCAAACAACCAAAAAATTGACATCATTGAATATTTACTTGAATTATCTGAATAATCGGCTTTTAGAGTATCATTTGGTTGTTTTACCTTTTCATATGCCGCCCGTTCATTCAGTGTTTAAAAAGAAGCTAAATCTGCACGTCCTTTAGTTCTGATTGAGACATCGAAGTTTATATGTTGATCAGATTTCTGTTTGAATTCATCTAGTATCATGTGAAATAATCAATTCAATTTTTATCTAGTTCACATTTTATCCCGGAATGCTCGAAAAATAACGATTTTTATTACACCATGTTATATTTGAATACAAAACATCATTAGGTGTGCCACAGAGAGTTTTGGTATAAGACCTGCCGAATCCAAGCTCGGCATTGTTGTGGCGGTTCACTGCGTTTTCATTTTACGTTACTTAAACGATGCCTCAGAATCATCTGAACTTCCTGCAGAGGTTCATTTTAGGTTATTTCACATTTGACTCCGGATAACTAAATTTTCGACGTCTTCTTTTCGATGAAAGATTCTTTATTTAAGCTCAAAAAAGGGGTTGGTACGCCCAGGGTCATACACCGGTGTTTCGGAGGTTCGTCCTCCTCATCAGTGACCCCCGCCCGCACATTCAGCCCTGCATTGAAGCAAGCAGGGAGGCGTATGTGGTGATGGCACAGTGTACTATGACACTGTACCATCACCACCTCTCAGTCGATAGATTTTTGCTGTTAGATCAAAACTATAAAGGCTGAATGTGGGGCGGGGGTCACTGATGAGGAGGACGAACCTCCGAAACACCGGTGTATGACCCTGGGCGTACCAACCCCTTTTTTGAGCTTTAATCATTCTTTTTTGGAATTATATTGAATGTTTTTTGGGGGTTTCAAAAACAGTCGATCTTTTGATATAGATTCTTTATTTAATTTGAAATATTGAATTGCCAACAAGATGTGATTTTTAGGTGTTCATATGAACATTTTTGAAGTCGCTATGATTGAAAATAATGAGAACCTTTGAATTCGACGGATAATATTTATAGATGCATCAAGAGTATGGGGACCGGTTGTTACGTAGGCATCTCAAGTGCAGATGATCGGTTTTGTTTAAACCACGTATTGAACAGCAATTGCAGACGCGCGTTAGATACGGTGCAGGGTGGGGTGTGCAGTGCAAGCGTAACGATGGAGGCGAATCTTTGATTTCTCATCAGGGCCTTCAATAAGACCCAGAGACCAATTTTTGCAAACCCTTGCTGGAGCAAGGGTTACAAGTTGATGAATGGTGGTAGGTGGTCGTGTTCCCATGTGTTGAGATGACGTTGAGTCGCTAACTTTCTATCCATCCTTCCTTGAAAAGACAACTTTTTCCTAAGATTACGGATGCTGACTTACTAATCAAGCGTCGAGATAAAGGGCGTTGAAGGTTTCAGTTCAGTTCGACGTTAATCAAAACATTACTCTTGTGAATTCTATAGAATGGTCCTTAGCACGAAGTCAACAATACGTGGACCAATGATTGAAGTTTTTGAGACTTTAATTACTACCTAATAAAACTTTTTTTGTAAGTGAGCAAAACCAAACTTTTTGAGCCGATTGTTTTGGCTGAATAACTAGAACATTGGTACATTGAAAATATGGAACAACATAACTACTGAACTACCTACGATGTATAGTGGTGTCAGGCTTATATATAGAATGACGACGAAGGCTTTGTCTGATTAGGCGCTGTGCTAAGGGGAACTCAAAGGATTACAGAAGTACAACCGATGGGAAAGAAAGTTCAGAGCACAAAAATTACATATGCACATTTTAGAGTGATAGGAACGAAATGTTCCCATGTGTAAGCGATGCCGTCACATCAATTAAAAACTTATGGGAAAGTAAGCAATTAATCGAGGAAGCTCACGACAATGTAAAAATAGTAACTATTCGTGGATTAGTTACTTTATTTCCCCGCTCATTGAGATGATGGATTAATCTGTGTGATTAAGCTAACTATCTTTAGAATATAAAACATTTAGCAGCATTCAGTAGACAATCATCCGGGGGAATAACTGCTATAGTGAAACTCCAGCAACTGAACTCGAAAACCCACTAGATGTGCGGCAAGAAGAGTAGGGCACTGTGGACTGTGTTGCGTGAGTCTCGCGGCAA
Organism: Parelaphostrongylus tenuis; assembly: GCA_019055375.1. Lineage (NCBI taxonomy): Eukaryota > Metazoa > Nematoda > Chromadorea > Rhabditida > Metastrongylidae > Parelaphostrongylus > Parelaphostrongylus tenuis. The sequence continues at coordinate 136,110 of JAHQIW010006648.1, forward strand.
GAGCATAATATTACTAGATTATTTTGTAACATCTTGAAAGCAATTTTGCTAGTGTGAATCAAAGCCATTGGAATGTACGCATTCGTAGCAACAAGACGCGTTTATTGTTGCACTAACATGAAAGCTCCGGATGTCGGTAAGTGAGCTGAGGAAGCGTAATTCTAACACTATAGCTGAACCCTTCAAGACTGCTGTTAAATTTACTACTAACTTACTATGACGAATAACTAACCATGAACACTGTTTTATCTCAGTACGATCCTTGATCTTTTCACCTTTCGATAGTGTTTTGCAAGGTCGAACGTGAGCTTGCGTCTGCTTACGCTCATGAAGTTACTGGATGATTAGCTGAAGTGCTTTTGAAAATTTCGAGCTTTTTGCTTTCCTACTGTTAGTGTAAAGATGTTGAATAAAGTTTCGGTATTCTTTATCGCTGTTGTCGATACCCATCATTTCTCAAGGCCGAGAAATGACATGATAAGTCACCGCTTTTAAAGGTTTTGCAGTTTCTATTCTTGAATTCTTTGGTTTTCCTTCCTCTCTCTTCTCTACAGAACAATTGAGGTAACGTTTTCCAAATCAGAAATGGCATGGACCATCATAGCTCATTAATTCAACTGAAGCATTATCGCATCCGCCTGGATTTAAGTGGCAACCTTTCGCGTTCTACACTGCTCGAGGTGAACTTTGGTCGTTCAGCTTGTTGAATAATAACTGCTCAGTCAAGCTCCTATAATACTGTTCTCTTTGAACCACTTTCTGGTAGGCTTGGATTAATGCACTGCCTTCAGACTTGGAATGTCATGAAATTTTTGGTAATCATGGAATCATATGATATACCACTACAGAGAACTCATACACCTCATCTAACTAGTCTTGTTTAAGAAACTTACTGCAAAATATTTGAACAGGTTTATACAAAAAAAAAAAAAACGAAAACAGATTTTTACATCAACAATCTAATAATCAACGCAGTTCGATTGCAAACCATCAGTTTCATAACGACAATTGTCAACTTGTCATAGCATCCTCGGGTTCTGGTCGCTTAAGCTCACCGAAAACTGCAGCGGGAACAGTGTGCGTTTCAATGGCTAGAAATTGATGGCTCATGTGAATTAAATAAGAGGAAAAGGGAAAGACACAAAATTTCATGATTGTAGGCTTGCTAGCAGTGGTTTCCTATTCGAAAACAATCCCGTAGAAACGAATCAAACGAAAACGATATATATTAAAAAAAGAAACAATAAATAATGAAGCATACCAGTAACCAATCTTTATGGCTTACCAGTGATATCTTCATCCTCTTCATCATCAACATCCACACTAATCTCGTCGGGATTTTCCGTTGTGTCCATTTGAGTCGTCTTGCTTGTACCACGGACAAAAGCAATGTTACCTGATTGCTTATCGGACTGAAATAGATCCTTTTAGAAACTGATTATCGACACAAAGGATGCAATTTTTTGTAAACGTTGCGATAAAAACAAACATTTTTGTCGAGTAATTGCATAGCATTGGATGATTTGGTCTCTTCAGAAGCCTAAAAAAATCAAAGATTATTTGTATACCAAGTATTGAAAAGTGTTATAAAAGAGAGAATGAAGAAAGAGTGGTCGGTCATATGTGCCTCGGTGGAGTCGACATAGAGCACCCGTCCCGAATAGGATGAAACGCGAGTTCGATTCCCGTCCGAGGCCGTGTTTGTGCTCACCATTCAATTCCCTTCAGAGTATATGTTATAAAAAAAATTAAGAATTCAGACCTTAGCTGCTCCTGCTGCTATCATTTGGGCTGACATATGTTTAACACTCGTATTGTAGGTCTGCTGCACAGAACGTTTGATTCTGAGCATCTCTCGCAGTGTATCTTCGTTTCCGTGCTTCACCTCGAAATCCATCCAAGTATCCCAAAACTGACCATGAATCTATAAATAGAGAACATTGTACACGTTATGACCGCCTTGCCGATTTCAGCAAGCCTCTGCAATATTAAATAAGTATGAAGCAGGCTTATCTAACCTTCGGATCACATATTTCCGATGCATGAGCAAATATTGCTCGTGCGCGATCGATTTCGCCCAGAGTCCGCTCCATTTGAGCAAATCGTAAACTCAGCTCTCTGAATTGATGCATTATGCGCAAGTAGGACATAATTTGAGATAACTAATGCCCTACACAGAGGGATGAAAACAGTAGAGGAAGTGAGGGAACACAAAATCTACATTCTTAGGAAACACAGTAGTTAAATGATAAAGCTCTCGGTGTTGACCAACCCCTGAGGGATGCGCCATGCATTCGACTTCATGAAATACCGTCTGAGGTGATTGAATGTAAAATTGGCCTATACGATGATTCGCAGTGGCCCAGCGGTCAATATTGCTCTCGGATGAAACAAGTCTAGCACCAAACCGCCGATACCTAAGGAAAAAAAGACTCAGTCACTACTGGGCACGGGATCGAACCACTGACCTTAGGTGCGTAACAGTGCTCCCTCTAACCACTTAGTCACAGAGGCTCTATGATTCAAATAGAGTTACGTCTATTAATCAAAGACAAGTGTTACATTGAAGATACATAGGATGGCTCACTGTTCTGCTGAGAACTTGTTGCATTTGAATCACGTACATACACGAGAGTACTTTTGTGCACGTATGCTGTCAGAACTATACAAAAGGCATTTTACCTCATTGTGAGAATTGAAGACACAAGGCACTCTTTCGACCTCGCCCCAAGCCCAGTAAGCTCTAGTAAACTCGAGATCAGATTGTAACGAAACTTGTCTAGAACTAGACCACTTCTACTATTCCACGAAAGAATGCTCTATTCCTATATCTCAGGGCTGAATGGAGAATCATGGTCTTCAAAGATACGCAAGGAACACAAGAATCTTCATAAGAAAACACAACCTCCACCCAGAAATTCGAAAAACCTCTGTGGAAGCTGGAATTCATGAAATATTTAGTCATGTGAAAAAAGTTACCTCGATGAGTCTTCGGGAAGAACACTAATAGCATGCTCATAAATAGGCCGTGTATGTGGAAGACCATAAAGTTCTTGCGCCTTTTTGATGTAGATGTTGAACATCTAAAAGCTCCATGATTACTTCAAGTCCAGAGGGAACTTAGAAAAAATTCATCCTGATAAAAGGAGAATTTACAATGTAAGGGTCTGAATAGTTTACCTATTATTTCATCAGGATATCGCGTGGAACAAAAGAAATATAATTATGAAACTGGAAAGAACTAATGAATAAACTACGAAAAACTGAGGTGCGGTCAAAAAATCGCACCTTCCCTTTCTTCTTTTCGCATCGGTCAGATAATAAGTCACAAATCTACTCTTTAAAACCTCTCAAACATGATTGGACGTACCGAGCACATATCTTTCCGATCAACTGCTTCAGTAGCGCGATTGTAGATAGACATGGCATGCCGAGCTAACCCATAATCCTCTTCTAGCTTTGCGTTTATAACAAGAAAATATCTAAAAATTTCATGAATACAAAGCAACATATGTTCTTCGACTAATAATATTAACAAAATAATAACAAATTATCCACTTACTTTTGGCAAACTTCGCCGGACATCCTTCAAGACACTGTTCGAACAAATCTCGTGCTCGTTCTAATTTCTTCCCACCCTAAACAATTATTTCATAAGAACAGCTGGATATCACTGTTATCACTTTATTTGACCCGTATCACAGGCTTTTCTAATAATGCAGGTCTCAGTACTACTAGAATTCAATTCGTCTTCTCGTGTTCGCCGCTTGACAGACGAACTGTTTTGTTTCCTTCAAAAGCGTTGTAAAATAATGGTTGACTTTATAATCTTGAGAATAGTCAGGGTAAGGGATTCCATAGGGCATTCATGAATGATTGCCGGAGAATATTGAGAGGTGGGTGATCAACACCACCTCGCGCCTCGCTGAGTACCACTAGCTTTTCTGCCTCAAGCCCTTACAGCTGAATATTAAGGCTCAAAATGAGAATACAACTCACATATCTGTTTATGAACTTTGTTAGGTACAGATTCCATATGTCGTATACCTGTGGCCACTTGAACAAAGCTATTCCACGCTCATAAGCCTAAATATTTGCAAATTACATCAGAGAGAAAATATGATATTCAGGAATCTATGATCACGTCAGATCACTAATGCTTAACCACTTTGGGACAGCAGTCGAAATCACTGTGCGCAACGCAAATCGTAAGGCGGCGAAAAATTCTTGTTATTTAATCAGGTTTTTTTTCCCAGTTTTCAAAGAAACTTTTCAGTTCCTCCTATTGTTTTGATACTCTACGGTTTTTTTATATGGTGAGTTTCCAGTGGATATTTTGTCTAAAATGATACTGCGCACTCAATGTCATATCAATTCATCGATAATTCTCAACAATTTCTAAATTATTGGTGTACTTCCCAAGTTGAAACCTATAGAAAATTATAGAATAGACTTCGTTCTATCGGTTTATGGGTATCAGCTTATAATTTTCATTATGCTACCAATATTTCCGCTGTGGAATTCGAGCAAAGAGAAGAAAAAACCAAACCAAGCATACTTTATAAATCGCCGTTTCTCGAGCTATCTGATGACTATTGAAACTCGAGAGGATAGAACCTATCCAGCGAAAAAGACCTCCAGAAATTCGTGTATCTTCAAAGATGCAGCCCGTCTGGAGTAGGCTACCTTGTAACAGTCTTAACTTACCTTAAAAGCGTACTCGAAGTAATCATGCTCCTCTAAAAACATAGCATAATTTATGACGATCTGGGGAGTTGCTATTCGCAGGTCCAAAATGCGATCATACACTGCTCGGCACGAATCGACCTGAATAATGAACAGATCGCGACGACTTTTGAGCTCAACGTCGATTCCTTGAAGCAATTCGTTACTAACCGTTCCGAAACCCTCCTCTAAATCAGCATACATTGACCAGACTCGAAGGCTTTTGTGGACCCTATTCTGAACCGTTTCCGTCTCGTCAAAATAGTTCGTCTTGCGCGGTGGTGGGGCACACGCACGCCGTAGCACGGCAATGGCGCGATCAGATGATCTAGAAGTACATCCGGTCTGATTAAAGTTATTATCAATCGATTTTACTAAAAATGACCTCCCTATACGTTTGAAACTATATGATTCATTGATCTCTTCAAGAAGTGAAAGCATCTGAGAGTGCTAGGTATAATACAAAACATTCTACCCCAGACGAAAATTGAACCCGTATGCCACACGTACTGCTTGTGCGCGTTAGTACTACGCCGTTGAGACCACCTCTTTGCCACCACCGTTTTTCAATATAAACTATCAAAGCTATCGATATCCAACCGCCCAAGGTCTTGATCTGATAAGCACGCATCGGCATTGAACCTAGTCAAGTTGTCAGATAATGAATATGTTTGAACCATGACAATAATCTGTTTTATCGCTTTAACAGAGTTAAGATGTATGTTGTGATAATACGATCGAGTGCTGAGTGATGTGCAAGACATTTGACTCCAGGTGGGAGATGAACCCGCGTTTCTTCATACTGCGAACTCTTGCTATAACTACACCAGAGATGCCACCATTTTGCTACTACTTCCCACAGTTATATTTTCCATTATCCATGGATTAAGAGGAATAATATGACTATCGTCCTGACAACTATTGACTTTTATAGATAAGCTAACATACTTCTGACGCAGCTCCATTTCAGCATATTCACACCAGACGGTTGCCAGTTCGTCCACCTTCGCGTATGGAATTTGTGTCGCCTTCTCAAATATGCTTCGAGCCTATGAGTAGAGACCTTGTATTGAAAGATACAGAGTACTTGGAAAATATCTGTGGAACCATACGTCATCAATCTGCCCAGCATTTTCGTAATATTTGGCGAAAGAAATCCACAGCGCTGATAATTTCCCGGCTTGTAATTTAGGGTTTACCGTACGGACACCTTCCAAGTACGTGTCTATTTGCTGAAAAGAAGAATACAGAAGTATCAGACCACAACTTCCAGAAGTATTAGGATCACTATCGCTAGATACAGGCAGTCATAATCTAACCTTATCCGGCTGTCCTTCATAAAGAGTTACTCGGTTAAGCCATTCGTGCACGTTGTGCGGATTTTGTCGAAGTAACACACTGTTCAGCAATAAAGGTCGACGAGCCAAGAGATGTTCAAATCTGCAAATATAATTAGCAAATAGGCCTAACTTTTAGAAGTAATTAGAAAAACAAAACGGATAAAGCTCTCTGCGTTGATCATCGATGATGGGTGCACAGTGCATTCGACTTCATCAAGCAATGTTAGAGGTGACTGGATGCATATTCGCTCTTACAATGATTTGCAGTGGCCTACCGATGTAACAAGCTGTGCTGCTGTTCTCCCAGACAAGTCTGGTACCAAATTGCCAACCCCGGAAGGATGGAATGCTTGATGAGCCATGGACGTGGGATCGAACCATCGGTCATCGATTGACCAAGCAGATGTGCGTGTTAGCAGACCATCTCCAAGCGCTGCGCCTGATGCTATCTTTCAAGAGCGATTAGGGAGAGCACAATTCCATGACAAACCTTGCAAACAACCACTCAAGCTCTAGCTCGTCCTCTTCATCGGGCGGCTCAGCGAGGTTATCCATCATCGCTGCTGTATTCCTCTCTTCAAAAGCAGCAAACGCATCAAAAATCTGGGTAAAATCTCGTACCGTCTTTACTGAAACCATTGCTTCTTCGTAAATATCACGAGCCTAAACGCAAATCCTATCAACATTTCAGTCTGTACAAAGAACTCTCATAATGGTAAGAATCTCTCACCCTTTCAAACTGTCCAGCACGAATGTAGTACTCAGCAAATGAACACCAAAGCACACCAACCTAGGCACATAAAATATATGGAAAAGGAGTAGAATAATAGCTGAGGCAGCTGAATTATAAAATCCTTCTACTTGAAAGAAATGAGACAGCTTAACTAACCTGGTCAGAGTACTTTTGAATTCCTTGTCTCATGATAACATTCACATCCAAAGAGTGGACTTTTTTAGGATTTTTCGAGATCAGTTCACAAAGTTCTGCCCAAAGCTGAAAATTTTTGAATGGCATTTTATTCAATTATTGGCATCTTCTTCAGTATTCTTACAGCCATTAGCAAGGGCTTCATCCACCTGAGTATAGCAATACAAAGCAGGTCCTGTTCCCTATTAGAAATGTTCCAGCTGAACGATGATCCTACGATTTTAGTGACAAAAACGTTTTTATGTTGAAATCTTTCGAATTAGAAAGGAGAAGCTAAGTGTCTAGTGGTGCAATGTTTCACCGAACTGATAGGCGATGTCTTGGAATGATTTACCTTCCAAGACTTTCTTACAAGCGATCAGAACACCTTAAGGGAAGCTTGAACTCGGCTACCATTGCTAGTGGTGACTGGATGCATAAATGGCTTTGACAATGACCCGAGGTTGGCCCCCAATGCTATCAAGTAAGTGCTACTGACCTCTCAAACAAGTATGCTATCGATTTCCCGAGCCCAGAGCGATGGGCAGCTTGGTGAGTCCTAGGCGCTGGATCGAACCGCCAGCCACATGTGTGCTTCAGGGTACCTTTAAGCACTGCGCAAGTGCTTCGTGAAATATGTAACGCTGCTAAGAACGTTAGTAACAGAAATGCCTACTTTGCATGAATTTCAGTTAATTTGGGACATGAGCTCAGCAGTTGAGAATTATCAGTCTATTACCTTCTGCGACTATGTGAATTAATATGCTCAACAGCTTATTTAACACAAAGCCTTTTCTCCAGATTCTTTATGGTCAATTGGCAGCTTGTAGAAGAAAGATGCTGTATTCGGCGTTTCTTGGGAAAAATCACCCATTAGAAATATACAAAAAAAAACCTGCCCTTCGAAACAGTTCACTGATCATAAATTTCAGAGTAGTCACTATCGTTACAACTTTAACTAATAGAGTGAATTAAAAGTATATGAGCGCATGTGGCGTAGTGGTAGGAGGTGCTCTGCGCCCCACACAAGGTCGATTCGATCTGGCGTTCATGGCTCACCAAGCCATCCATCTCCCTCCGGGGTCGGTAAATTGGTAGCAGACTGGCCTCAGACCTGTCTGGGAGGATAAGCAGCACTGACTCGATACAGCGAGAGAATACCGCGAGTCATTGGAAAGGCTTTCAAAAATCGAAAAATGTATAATGCATGCCTCGGGAATCGATCAGCGCCGAGAGCTTAGATCATTACCCTGAATCACGGCTATCATGTGAGGTGTACAGGTATAAGTAATAGACAGAGAGACACACAGCATGAGCTACAAAAAAAATTCTAATCCCTCACTGTGATGAGTTAGTAAGGCGGCTACAGCGCAGTGGTTACAGGTCCAGCGACATACAAGTGGTTGATGGTTCGATCTCGCCCTCAACGCTCACCAAAAATTTCATCACTCTAGGGTCGGTCAATTACTAGTTGCTTGGGAGGAGAACTAGAGACCTGATACATCAGAAGGTCGCCTCCAGTCATTATAAACGCCAAATACGATTGATCACCTCAAAATCTATCATGTTATTTACTATAAGGGCTATGATTTATTACACAAATTCATTGGAACTTTAAAAGTTTGAAGCTCTTAAAGTTTTGATGAATTAGTACAATAAACCATAGCCCTTATAGTAAACAACATAGTACATACCACCGGTACCCATGAAACGATAAAGCAATGTATTTTCTACGATTCTGTCATGTTCACATCCCTAACTTCCCGGAGGTACTTTTCGGTTATAAGGGAGTAATGAATATCCGAGGTCATTCGCTGAATAAGAATTTTTGATAGGAGTACTTGTAATCATTAGAAAGCTTGAATCTCTGACTTAAGCAGTGCATGGATGGTTTCCGAAAGGACCTTTTTATAAAGCTGTGTGGTTCAAAATAAAATTAAGTTTCACGCGCGCATATTTCTCGCCAGACAGAGCTTTTTGAAAGATTACTAACCATTCGACAAGGCACGATTCAAGAAATCTAACGCCCTGCTTTACTTCTGAAAAAAAAAACCGTTTCTCCGCAGTGCAGCCGGAAAAATATGATCAAATTCACACACATGGACAAAGGGATTTTGGCTTTCTACGGGGTGAGGTGCGGGCGCAGGAGGGATGTGATCGTTTTAACACGCCGGTCGATCGTTTGGCCCTTCCGCGGACCATAGAAAAGTACGATTATTGTTGATTCAACAAGGAAATATTTCTCGAAACTCCAAATTAAATGTTTGACTCTAATATTGAGAAGATTTCCTTTACAAGTTTATATACTTTTCGTGCTACCTGCAAGTAATGGTAGAGTTGCACGGCCGATGTAAGAACAAAAACATCTATTTTGAATGTTACAGTGTTATCGTAGGGTCTTTTTCAAAACCTGCCACTGTAAGGCTCTAATCCGAAGAAATCCAAGCTTTCGATTGATCACTGAGACACTCATGATGAATTCTTGTACAGTGATTGAGGTTGAATATTCACTTGTTCTCTTATAATTGAAAAGAACCATATTCTACTCAGTGAGAAATTACTGGTAATTGTCAATAAACCAGCATTTTCGTAGTAATCGAAAGTTTGGCGTAGTCTAACAGATCTACTATCAAAACTTAAGTGCAGTAGTAAGGGGTTCAAAACACTGAGGAGTAAGAGTAACTTCCATTCAGAAACCGAAAACGTGTGGCATATCGAAGAAGCATTTACGCTATGGATAATGAGAGGATTCTAAGATCACGCGATCACTATAATCATATTCTGTCACAGACAGAACAAGAGAATTGAAATGTCCCAATGGACAAATTTCTGCTGAAAAAAACTGGGGTGACCAATATTTCCTACCTGATGGACAGTCTTGCCTTTGTCGGAAACCGGCATGTCCTCGTTTACCAGAGCGACCAATTGCCTAGCAGCCTCGTCGAGCTGATCAATTTTGATAAGATATTCGACAAAATCCTCCCGCGCTCGTGGATTCAACTTCATGTACCTGAAATGAAAAACGACAGATAACCACTGAACGATGTCCGACAAAATAAATGAAATCTTAAAATGACCTCCTGTAAACTCGGATGGACGTTTCAGGAATGTCATGGCTTGTAACAAACTTGATGTACAGCGGCCAGATCCGCAAATGCTGTGTAACGGGTAAAGCTCGCAACGCTCTGAATGATTCACTTGCTTTCATTTACCCAAGTTTTTCGCAATAAATAAAGCTTTGAAAAGAGATACCTGTCGAAAACTCGTCGGCAGTCAGTGACTATTCTCCGCTTTGTCATCACCGTACAATAATCCATCCATATTCGAGGCATCTGAACACAGAAAAAATAAAATAAAATAAATGTTGACAAAAGTTTGGGAAGTTGAGTGAATTTCAAATTGTCAAGTAATTTCTAACCATAAACCCAGGAACGTTAAATGGCACGCAAAACTCTGAAGGGGGGGGGGGGGGAGGGGGGAAGTTAAACCAGCGTTCGACACTTTTCGGGGTCTGCCTTGTGTCACAGAAATAATGATAGCAGAACTGGAGCACCGGTAGGCGCTGTTAGCACTCGTCTCCGGAAGGCCTGAAACGCGATTCAACTCCAGCCCAAAATTCAAAGTTTTTCATATCTCTTAACATTCTTGGATAGATAGCTAGTTATAAGGTTCCATTCGGTCATGAGGGGACCGACCTAATTCGTTAGACAGCTATTTTTCATATAGTGTTAGTAACTATTCGAGAGCTGAGATTTCTCGCTGTAGCCCCATGTGGTCGCTTTTTCGACATGACTATGTCTCAAAAGCGCATAATTCTCGCCGGACGGAGCTATTTCTTTGCACTAATAGTGATCATTCGATAAAGTAATCGCTGCTACTTCCAACCCTGTGCTAATATCCCTTTATCTGCAGCGTTTATATGCAACGCAGCAGGTGAAATAAGCTGAATTCGCATGTGCGGACAAGGAGATCTTTGGCCAATACACGTGCCGCTGACGCGATGTTGTAAAATCGATCCAAGATTGATCGATTTGAGCCCTATCCGAACAGAAATATGGGCGTGTGCAACGCAAGGAATCTCATTTTATAGCAATGTTTAGAAAGGTTCTTTCGAAAACCACGAACATGGGGCTGCAGCCTGAAGTCACAGCTTTCGAATGGTCAGTAATTCTGATAAAAAGTTCCTCTCCAGCGAATGAGGTCGGTTCTTCATTTATCCCCTCATAACCGAATAGAACCAGTTATAACATCATAGTACTCCTACTAAAGCGGTGATATAGAAAATAATTAGATAAAAAACCTTGTGCATGTGAATGAGACATCGCTCATAAGCGTCACATAAACGAGACCACGAAACGTCTGTAGGAGGTTTGTGAGCAATAACCCGTTGCCGAAAACGTAAGTAATTGTACCACAACTTGTAACTACGATCGAACACCTTCAGAGCTCGTTCGTAGATCTGAAAATAAAAACCAAATTAGATCGTATCAATCCCAGACATTGGAGGTGCAAAATATAATCATTCCTAAGAATTATCACATGGATATATATTCAACAATGCTGAGTGGCGTGCAAAACATTGTCCTAGGCGAGAACTGAACCCGTGTTTCACCTATGCCAAGAGAGCGCGTGCCACCACACTACGTCACCGAGGTCACCGCTTTGCTACCGTTCTTTCTTCGATATGAATTACAGATTACACTGTAGCAAAATAAAGAAACCATATAGATTATATATTAGTAATAGCCATCAGCTTCACTAGGTTAAGGATATGTGACTAGCAGACTGAACTCGTTGAAGGGTAGCCGCGGACAGCTACTATAGTTCATATCGCAAAAAAGAGATAGCGATGCAGTGGTCTCGACGCTCAGTGGTAAAACGTTCCCTTTGGTATGAGCGAAATGCACGTTCAACGCCCGCTTGAGCTCGAACATTTTGCATATATCCAACATGCCTGGCTTTTCGGGAGCGTAGACCCTTTCCTCTAACAACGCTGGACGGTCTGCTCCACCTCCTCTGTATCTTTGACCCTTAGAGTGGGAACGCACTGAATATACCACAGCAACATTCTAACTGCATTATTGTGTTTTTCTTTGTTATACGTAGATATTTAAGTTCCGACAAGTAGGAAAATAACTACAATAACACAGTTGAAAAAGTACAATAACACATTCATGCGTTCCCACAATGGGGGCTAGAGATGCAGAAGAGGTGGGGCACACCGCCCAGTGTGGCCACGCTGGGGGGTTAGAGACGGAGGCGAGGAGGGTCTGTGGTCGCGAAAGGGTTCTACGTATATTTACGCCATTATAACACTGCTAAAAAAGCGATGAAATCAATACTTTTTGTAGATTATCACATGAATTCGATCAACAAGTGATCTGGTGACTTGGTGAAGCTCAAGGATGGCAAGCTGAATGAATACCTTGCAGATTTCCTTCCATGGCGCGTTTGTCTTCCTCTTATGATCGATGTATCGTTGCCAACTTCGAAGAGATGTGGGGTTCCTCAGGATATCTTCTTCGTAAGGGATGTCCTCAGGTGCCTGAAAACAATCGTGAGATTAGAGGCTCAGAAGATGGAGCCGGATCAGATCCCTCCATAGAGAAAGAGTTATCCGAAAGAGACTAACCAGATGGTATGACTTTTTCGATTTCGTCGACGACTCCGCTATTTCTCGAGTTTCCGCCGACATTTCGCTGAGGTCAAAATTCTTGTTGATTTCAATTTCCATTGCGTTTTATCTGTAACGAGTCACATCTTAATTTGATTTCAAGTGTTACAACAAAGATATAACGCTAGAAAACCCATAAATACGGAGAACTTGGAAAGTCGGAAACCAAAGAACGACAAAATAAAAATAACATTGAAAATAAAAAAGGCACTTTTTTCTCGGACGGCGACAAATTTATAAACCGATCTCATTTGCTGTACAAATTTTTCGCCAAAGGTGTTATTGATCATTCGAAAGCTTAGATCTCTGGCTAGAGCCCTTTATAATCGGTTTTTCAAAACACACTTTTATAACGCTGTAAAATCCAAAATAAAACCACATTTCACACGACCACGCCCTTTTTTTTCTCAGCTTGCTTATATTTCGCTCGACAAAACTCCTTGCTTAGAGTGCTAGTACTCTTTCGATAGAACAAGTATCGAGAAACTCAAGGATGTGTTTGCTTTTTGGAAAAGCTCTTTAGAAAAGCGCTTGGAGAAAGAAAATATTTGCGCTTTACAGCTCGTCGGACAGAGCTCTTCCTCTAGACTATTAGTAATCATTCGACAGCGTACGTCCCAGTGATTCCAACGCTGTGCTTAGTTTCTGAAAAGGCCGCTTCACTGCAATTGTACCAGGGAAGATTAGGTCGAGTTTCACATAATCGGCAACCTTGCTTACCGGTTGATCTGCGCGTTGGGGGCAGGACGATCGACAGATGGAATAAAGTGTTAGACATGTGGTATGGAACTAATAATTCAGGTGCGATCTTTTCTCCACATTGAAAGAAATTCCACAAGAAACGATTGACTCAAATACTACAAAATTTTCTCTACACGTTCATATGCTTTTCGTGTATTATACGCTTGATAAAAGTGAAGGCGCAAGGCGGGTGCGAAACATAATATTTTTTTCGATTTTAAAGCTTTATAAAAGGGTGTCTTGGAAAGCCGGCCACGTACCGAGTTAGCCAGAGATTTGAACTTTTAGATGATTACTAACACTTCTATGGGAACCTATTGCCCAGCAAATGGGGGCCGTGTTTTTCATTTGCTTCCTCATAACCGAGAATAATCATTGCAAGGTGCAACGAAAATCCTCTCAGACATGCTTCATAACTATCAGATCTGAATTAAATTGTTTTGTAAGCCACAGATGCACGATGACGATAAGGAAGGAGTGATATCATTCTCCGTTATTTTCTCGTCCTACATCACGACCTCTAAAAATATTTATTTCAGAATATTTTTGAATAAATATATAAAAGGATGAAGCTCTCGGCGTTGATCAATCCCTGATGGATGCGCCATAAAATCGTCTTCAGTTTCTAACTTTGTTGAGGTGATTGAATGCATATCTGACCTTTACAGCGACTCGCGGAGGCCTCCCGCTGAACCGAGTCAGTGCTGCTTATCCTCCCAGACAACTCTGAGACCTGTTATGGTACCAATTTACCGACCCCGGAGGGGTGGATGGCTTGATGATCCATGAGGCGAGATCGGACCATCGACCTTGTCTGCGACGCACAGCACCTCTAACCACTGCGCCACATGTGCTCTTCTTAGCATATGCCCAAAAATGATAGTACAAAAAATAGCCAATAAAGACAAATAAACTAAAATGATAACACAAATAAAATGAAAATAAAAAAACAGAAATAAAGTAAAATAAAAATAAGAAAATTGGAAAATAGCAATGTTGAATAAAAATAACAAGCGAAATTCTTTGACATAAATCCTTGAAAATACTCCCATTCGAAATGGTTTTCTCCTTCCTTGCAAGGGCAAGTACAAGTCGAAGATAGGAACGCGCATAACGCCGTTCCCCAGGATTTTCGAAAAATCCCGTAGCCGTCGGAAATATAGTCGGCCACAGACAAGCATTTAATCTCACGGCTATACTGCCATTTTCCCCCTACCCCCCGACGTATAACCTTTCTCTAAAACATTTTTACTCTTCGGCATTCTTTTTCTAATTTGCGTCAGTATGTAATCATCTATGGCGCAGTGGTTAGAGGTGCTCTGCCCCGCACACGAGGTCAATGGTTCGGTCTCGCGCCTATGGCTCAGCAAGCCATCCATCCCTCCAGGGTCGGTGAATTGGTATCAGACTGCTCTCAGGCTCGTCTGGGAGGATACCAGCTCTGAATTGGCACATCGGTGGGCCACCTCGAGTCAGTGTGAAGGCCAGGTTTCTATTATCTATGCATGCAAATACGTAAATGCATGTGTGTGGGATAGTATATATGTCCAATATGTGGATATACTTATGTATATGAGCGCATGTGGCGCAGTGGTTAGTGGTGCTTTGCGTTCCACACAAGATCGATGGTTCGATCCCACGCTGATGTCTCACCAAGCAATTCATCCCTCGTGGTTCGATAGATTGGATAGTGTACTGGTGTAGCTGTTTTGTGCGTGAGAGTCCGTAGTTAAGCCTAGCCAGGGCGTTCCCAGATCGTCACCACATTGAGGCAGTTGTCGGTCCCTGTGGATCAGAGGGAGAACACTACCTTGCGACAAGTCGGCGGGCATTCCCGATACGGTTTACTCTTAGCTGGGCTCTCCGCGTGGAAAAGTTGGACTCGTTCTCGGCTTGGATGGCCCTGCTGGGGTGACGATGGAAACCCTAGCCGTGCTTCGCAGTCCCAACACCCAGAAACACCTCCCAGCCACGATGAGGCGTTGACGCTAAGGGACGAACACGTTATGTAGACACTTTATGGATCCGTCATCAGTGTCTTTTTCACAGTGCTGACCCCAGTAGTTCTAGCATGCAATTCCTTTTTTCGTTTTCTTCTTGAACATCGTAGATACTGGCTGGGTGAGTCTCTTTGTACTCTCGAGGATAGCCAGGCTGTGGCGTTGCATAGAGCGTTGTTGTTGACCGCCGAGGAGAGTTGGGGAGTGGAGCTCGGCTTTACGCGCGCCGCAACGAATATCACAACCAGTCGAACACGGCGCTCCCGCATTACGTTATATTGCTAATTATTCTTGTGTTATCTATATAGATAT